>JAGXOD010000041.1:1355000-1562500 GCA_020368025.1 Brachyhypopomus occidentalis
TAATATGCATGTTTGAAGATAACAGTAAACTTTATGAATACAAAAATTTAGAAATAAAGTGGATTGTATTCATAGTCATATTCAGTGACACCTCTTTGTTCATCGTTTATGCCCTGACCTTGTATTTATTGTGTAACTAATGATTTAACTTTACAGCATGTGGTACAATCAGCTGATATTTATACATCCTGTGCGCAGAGACATAATTGCTAGGCAGATGTAAAATGTCTGTGATTTGAATCAGGGTCTGTATTCACGAAACACCTGGTCTGGGTTCGGTTTTTGGCTGCTGTTCACCAGATAGGAGATCAGTCTTTGTGGATTCCTGCACAGGTATGAATGGGCTGTGGCTTTTCATGTACATGTCTGCGGAGTCCTGATTCATGGAGTCTCGAGCCTGTTAAATCTCTGACGCACACGCAGCTCTGCTCATGTCCTCCAGAAGATGCCAATCCATGTTTTTAATGTAAGCACAGTGCTGCCATGCTGAGGGTTCTTCTCATAACTTCAGCAGATTCTAATCGTCTCCTGCAGAAACCAGTCAAACCTGATGTGAGGCACCAGGCCTCATGGGATTGAGTGCATCTTGTGTAACACTACCTCTTGTGCGCTTTGTAATTCAAAGTTTTTGCAACTATTCGAGGTGTATGAACTCTTATAGGCCTCATTCATTTTCACCTGATCTGAGTATCACAAAGATGACACACCCTCAATCTTACGCCTCAAGCATAATACAGGTAAATTGTCAATTGTCCTTGAAGGAGAAATCCTTGCCTTTGCTTTTCTTGAACAAGTTCTCACTAACTCATCAAACTCATTGATCTTTAGGCTGGAAATATGTATTTGGAACAAACATAGTAGAACGCCAAATATTTAAACAATGTCTTGACCCTTTAAATGATCTTTTTCTTACACATTGTCTAAGCTATTGTTGGTGTGGGTTACTGTATGGAATTCAGTGTTGTTAAAAGTATAAAACGACACTAAATCATGTTGTTTTTCCACGGTTTTGGCTAATTGCACAAGTTCATGCTGAACTGTTCCCCAGGCTTGTGGTGCCCTCTAGTGGATATGTGTGTACAACACCTGTGAATGTGCATGATTGAAAGATGACTAGACGGCTCCCCATATATTTTTTTCTTTACTTTTCAGCACAATCCACACTCTCTGCTAGGAGACAGAGACTAGTTCATTCCTAGAGGGACTGGAGCTCTTTACTTTATGGTAGAATGTACCTATATACAGACTCCTGCCTTTTACCATCAGTCTTTGCTGAATGTACATTTTTACAAGTTGGTAGAGTGTTCTGTTCTTTCTGCTCACATCACCCAAATGGGTATGTGTCTATGTGTTATTCACAAGATGGAAAATTCTCTGGGGTCTTGCAGTGTAAAGCAGGATTGAGGTAAAGTTAACCGCCTTTGGGATTAAGTCAGCATGCTGAGATTAAAATCTGATAAAGTCTTAAAAAATTGGTTAAAGATCAAGCAAGGCATTTAAATAATATAGATGAATACAGAAATCAGTCCATATCTCAGGCTACATTCAATGTACTTACAATACAATGTCTATATTTAGCAAAGAGCCTGTGAATAGTCAAATTTAGAAATATATGTATCACTTTAATATAACACGGTGTACTTTAGCAAGAGATGTATGACAGTCTGTGCTTGGCACTGGTGTGCTCTCAATATATATCTATAAAACAGGCAGGTGGATGCTGTGTGTTAAAATCATAAATGACTCTGACCCTCACAGTCTGATGGTCAGAAGAGATCTGAAGCCTTGCGCTAACCTTGCATGCTTAGTGTTCCCTCTCGCGTGTCGCTCCCTTCAGAAAGAGGAAGTGACACGTTTGGCCGAGCACGTCTTATTGCGACACCCTGCTGCGCGCTGACCGCAGGCTCCAGGCCCACACACCAGGAGGAGGATGAGTAACGCGAGCCAGCCATCCATGTGGTTTACGTCTCCCAGCTGCTCCTTCCAGCTCCTCTACATGGGGTCCTTGCTGACTAACCCCACATAAACAATCAGCAAACGCTTGCGGTTCGCCAACAGTCTCCTTAATATCTCCCGCTGGGCGCTGCATTAATGCCCAAAGGGATCGGCGTGTTTGTGGAGTTGATGGTGCAGACGGCATTCATGAGATCGACTAGCTTATTAGTTTGTTTTATGTTTCGTTGCTTCGTGACACGGGGAAGAACGAATGACCATTTTAGGGCGTAAAGGTTTATTTGTGCCTGGTCAGCTCTAAGATGTTACCATGGCGTGATGAAGCAGCTTGTTCTTTTCCGCCATAACACAGAGATCTGAAAGTGGTCCAGGAGACTGAGACTATGAGTTACTTGAAGTTCTTGCATCTGATGGTGAGTTTGCGTTGTGTGATTGTATAAGACAGAACGGGAGAGCATCTGAAAAGAGTCTCTATTTGAGATCCAGGACACTACACAGAGGGACTCGTTGTGCCATGATCTGCACTGTACAAATTCAGTTAAACCTTTTGTCCATGAAAGTTCTGGATGCATCAGTCTGGTATCATCCAGGTGTGTTGGATGGTCCAGCTGGATCAGTTCAGTTTATATTACTTCATTGTCTTCTCTATCATACACCTACGGCATATACGGACGCGAAATTTAATATTCTCCACAGATCACAATGCTCAGACGCCGCATGTAGAAAGAACACGTTAAACACAGGATGGCACTGACATCACTCCTGCATAACCTCCGCATTTGTCTTACACACCGTGTCAGTCCTGTTTTAACACAACCGCTTTCACACACAAACTAAGTGCAGGTACCTTCATGGTCCGAGTCAGACGTTGCAGGTCACAGAGGAAAGGCCACCAGGTCTGTATGGCTAGAGCCAAACCCCAATAGGGGCTCAGACCCACTATCCTCTGTGTTTCAGCCATTCTGGATTCAAGGTCGACCTGCTTTTAAGTGTAAATGTAGGGCCTTTCCCTACAACAGACCAAGACCCACTCACACATATGCACGCATGCACCTCTGATTACCTACATAAGTAAATCTCCTTTATTTCATATCACAGGAGTTTTAATTCTCCTTTCATTCTGTCCCTTGGGATAGAGATTACAGACTTATCTGTGATACCCCACCAGCATAAAATCAGGGAGAGAGAGCTTTAGACACAGCTGGAGATAATGAAGGTGGGCTGGGCATCAGCCACTGGTCTGTCCGTGCAGGTCTAATCCCAAACCACCCCCCCCATCCCCCCAGTCTCCTGCTCTCAGGACCATTGGCCACCCAGACACAATCAGGATTACATCAGCGCAAGCCTCTCAGTCAGACCTCTTTCCTAAAAAAAAGACTGAAAAAGTGAATCAGAAAACAAACCCGCATCACTTAAAAGGACGAAAGCTAATGAGGTGACATCATGCCTGCAGCACAGCCTGACCCGTCACATCATGTGGGTGCAGGACGCAGGGCTCTGTAGGCACCACAGACACGTCTCATAACATGTCTCGATAGAGCATACAGGGTTTTTCTTTTTGACTTTAAAGAGCTGAGGTTGTCTGTCCAGCTCAAAAACAGCTGCTTGGTTCTGGTAAACTGTGTTCATGTGTGTTTTTTTATATTTGATGGTAAATGCTATACATCACCTCTAGGGGTCACTATATGTTTTTTACCAAAAGTATCTCACAAGGGTTGGAAGAGGGTAAAATCAAGGCAATGGTCCCTTTTATTTTGTAGCTAGCCTTGCTAGCCATCCAGACTACATGAATATCAAGGGTTGAGATGCAGAAACGCATAGTTCTTACTGTACACTTGTGATGACTCAGGACCAACGGAAAATCCGGGATGAGCAAGACTAAAAGAATGAAAACTTGATTGCCCATCTCAAATTCAGAACATAATTTATTCTGGGTGGTCTGCTCGAGGCATTAGAATGGCCACTGTAGACTAGATTGTAGTAAATATCTATAAACAATAATCTGCAGTGATGTGTCAGTAGCTGTCGGACGTCTACTCACATGCCTTTACCCAGTTGTACCAGCAAGGAAAAACACAGCAAATATCTTTTCTTTTTTATAAACTTAACAATGCATAACTAATTACAAGGTATGAAATAGGCTACTTTGATATGGGCTTTGTAGCCCTCGTGGAATCATGCCCTGTACGTGGGACTCGTACCAGGAAGTTTGGTGGCAAAGCTCCACGCAGTACTGCGGAGGTTATGAAAGCTCGTAAAGTCTGTAAATGAAGCCACACAGACCAGTTGTGTCATCTTTCTTTAGGTCCAGCTGTGGCCGATTGCGGCTGCTTTCACACGAGATGTTTCTCTGCCAGGCCGCGCGACTAACGGCAAGTCGAAGCTCCGCTTGTGGTTATACCACAACATGCCACACACGAACTACGAGTCTTCTAAGAAAGGAGGAAGCCGACCGAATCGAACATGAATTAGTCTGATGAAAACACCGACGCACAGCGGCCTGTAGGCTGGAACATGTTCGCACCTGTTCAATTGCACTGCACCGGAGCTTCGCAGACGACCAAGACTTTAATAGGAAGCCAGAAAAGTCGGGGAGAACGTTTGGAGACCGCCCAGAATTCTTTTACCGAGAATACTCTGTTAAGCAACACAAATTAGGTAGGGTTAGATTTGAAGACTTGGCCTAGATGAGTAGTTCTGAGCACTACGTCTGAATTTGCTTGCAGTGAACCTGTACAGCAGAGATATTCAAATCACAATCCTCAGTGTCCAGGACCTACATATTTCCACCTAGAAATCAGGTATGGCAACAAAGCCATCCAGTTACATTAATCATAATCAACTACAGGACAATACAAAGACCTACGTGCCTTTAGTGTTTAGAATCCTAAACTATACTGTGTAATGTTTCATCCGAAGTTTAATGCAAAACGAAAAAGAAGATAACTGGTCTCTTTAATGTGTTTTATTTCGCTCACAATGGCCTGGACGTTCTTGGTTTCAGTACTAATTGTAGAAGCAACCGGAGCACAACACTCCAGTGGAGCCGTGGTAGGACGGGCCTCGGAGACTCCCCAACGGGGATCGGATGAATCAGAAGTTTGCCATACGCTCCCCGTGGCCACCACAGCCCCCGCCCAAAGGTGGCGACACTTGCGGTCGGTGGAAGTGGCAGGCGGAGGACACCACCGCTGAGGCATGCCTTTTAATTGCTGTTACGGTTAATTGCCTTTTTTTTTAAAACGCATAATCGCGTGCCTGTCTGCTCAGACGTGTTAGGGCACGATTATTCTTACACCGTCTTTAAACAAATGTAGGCATTACATAGTCAAAGAGATGAATTGTGGTTTGTCTTTCGTTCAATAAACGTATGTGATAAATGCAAAAAACAAAAATACAGCAGTGAAAGTAATTGTATAATTTTGTCTACCTTATTTTAAATAAAATGACGCTCAAGTTTAATGAACTTGACGCAGCAATGTTTATTTCGTCTTATTTCAAGTCCGCACACATACTTAGCGCTTAGGTAAGATGAAAAAAAAAGTCTCCGGGTCTGTGCACACGCACACACCGCGCTCAAATCCATTGATTGCACATGGTCTCAGAGCGTCTGACCTCTCGCCCACGGAAGCCGTATCCATGGCAACCCCCACTTCGGTCCAACCCGCGGCTGATTGTGAATTCCTCCAGGAAAAAAGGTCCTTGCAAGTTGAGAGAGAGAGAGAGAGAGAGAGAGAGAGAACGGGAGCAATGCGCGATTCTTCATCTCTCCTCCCCCTTCCTCCGTCTTCACTCTATCTTTCTATGCTCTCTCTTACATAGAAATTGGTCAGAGGCGAACATGACCACTGAACTACGTTTCTCTGCCCGTGCTGATCGCAGTCGGTCACCTTCACCACCCCGAGCACTTCAACCAACATTTTCACATAAATAAAGGAGAGGACAGCGCATGTCAGTTTCTAAACGCGGGGAACAAGGTTTACGCTTTGATTCCACCAATCGTTACGTTTTTTTTCCTTGGCCAGATACGGAAAAGGGGCTCTTTAATCTTCCCGCACAGTGATATGTTAATATACGATATTATGCGCGCGAGCATTGGATTAGTGGGCTTCTGTCTGGTAGCCTTTGTCCAGCGACCAGCCGGTGCTTCCGTGAGCAGATCTTCACAAGGTAAGTTTTTTTGCTCACCTCTTCCTTTGCATTTTAACCGTAAACATGTTAACGTTTTTATCATTTAATTTAACGTTTGACATTTTTTAAAAAAGGAAAATAACTTTGTTAGTAATACTTTACAGTGTGCCAGAATATTTGAGACAGAGGTTAATTTGCAGCGTCATTTAATCTATTCAGTCACAGAGTTGGATTTGCAATGTGCGCTTTCAAATATTTCGTGAAACTCCCATTCTTTACAATTTCCACCTCCCAATTATTAGCCTCTGCACTAGGTGAATGGTCTTGCTTAGGTATCTTAAGAGTTGCACTTTACAGTCAGTTCATACATTATGGATTATAGCAGTGTTAAAGATTTACCCAGCAGCTCAGATGAAATGACATAATTTCCTTTGCCCAGTTCTTTGTTTGCACCAGTTGCTTGATTCCCTACAATGACTCTCTGATGTCTGGAGGTGAGACGTGAGTGGTGGTCATTGCGGAACGCAGGGGGAAAAATCCTCACGGGCACGTCTGGCAGTGTGCGCATGCATTCTTAACTCCTATCACTTGAGGAGAAACGAGATGCAGCACCACACTGAACGAACTTTACGTAACACCACAGGACTTGGTTTGGAAAAGCGGTGAATTGCACCGTGCCATCTCTGCACAGATGCATTTCTTTCAGTTTAATTTAAGAGGTCAGTGAGCAAGATCAGATGTCTTTGAGAAGGCATTTAGCACAATAAAGTCAAGCATTTGACACTTGTCTGCAAGCCAGTGGTGGAACAGTCACTTTGAAGTCTAACCACGTGAAAGGTGTGTTACCTGGACGTGCTTTTAACACTAAAGGGTTCAGAGCTTTTTGACGTTTTGACATAACAGCGAAGAGCTCGGTAGATACGTTTTCATGTGTTTCTCAAAAGAGTTTTGGGAATAAAAGAATCCAGAGACTGGCGTACTTCAGGACTTATAAGATGAAAAGAGGAGACCAATCATATGACACACAGTGCACTGAGACTTGGCTGTGTGTGTCTACGTGTGTGTGTGTGTGTGTGTATGTGCATGTGTGTGAGGTACATGGTGATGGTTCACACTAAGACACACAAAAAGCTGTCCCCTGGGCTACTGACAGGGAGTGGGGACGGGGACGTGGGGGACGGCGATGGGGGACGGCTTGGAGGGGGGGGGCACATCTTGGGTGGTCTGCTTCTCATTGTGGGAAAACCCAATATTTACATTTTGCAATTTGAACAACTTTTCCTCTTTTTAATTTTCCGCAACATCCATTACACTCGTCATACACGGCTGAGTGCTGAGTAGTGACACTCAGTCAAAGTGGTCTACACCTGTTCCCCACGGTGTACAGTGTGTGTGTGTGCATGCACATGTTTTTGCAAGCCCAGATTTCAACCTTTTGATCGAGTCTCTGGATTTGATTTTCAAATCCAACACCTTGCCGTGCATCTAATTCAGCTTTGGACCTAAGGAGGCGTATCGTCAGACGATTAGCTTGACTAGCGCTGGAAGGGGAATACAGGCAGATGTTTATACGCTGCAGAGATGAGCTCTGCCCCTGCCATCACGCGGCGGTAGAGGGATCACCCGCGCTGTACAGGAGAAGGGCAGACGGCCAGACCTGGATAACGCGGAGCGTGGCGCATCTACTAGTGAGGCCTCGATTTCACATTTACACGTGGAGACACTGGGACTGGCTGCCGTTGCTTCCTTGGATGGTGCGTGATTACAGGCGTGTGCTGAAAGGACGGCAATAATTCAGTCTGGACATGGGACATGTGCAAACGGATTTTTAAAAAGTCATTTAGGAAGCCAGAGCTGTCAGCAGGCACAGGGGACGAGGACGGGGAGTAAGATTAGGGGGAAAAAATAAATTACAAGATGCATGAATGGAAAGAGAGAAGGAGAAAGGATCTGAGAGAGAGAGAGAGAGGAAGAGAGGAAGAGAGCATCTGGGTCTGCTTAGCTTGGCTGGCCAGTGCCTCTCTGTTGACTGAGGACTGGTGTGTAGGACGGCACCAAGGCAACCGCTGGTGTAGATGTGACATGCTGCCGCGGTGTGTGTTGGTGTAACCTCTGCTCTGTCTCCCTATATAGGGAGGGAGAGGGGGAGAGAGAGAGAGAGAGAGATAGGAAGAAAGTGTGAGTAGGTGAGTGCAAGCAAGGGAGCGATGGACAAACGGATTGATAAAGAGATGGTGAGAGGAGAGGGAGAGAGAGAAAGGGAAAAAGGGAGAGTGAGAGACAAACAATTAAAAAGACGGGGGAGAGAGGCAGTGAGAGGAGAGATGTAGAGACATAGAAAGTGAGAGAGAGACAAACAATATGAGAGAGACAGACAAACAGAAACTGTGGGAGAGAGAGAGACAGGGAGAGGGGGTCGAATGGCGAGTGCCTGACCATACAGACAGAGAGCAATATGCATTAGTCCTTGTTGATGCTCTCAGTGTGGGAACAGCTCTGCGGCCTGAGTTTGCTGAGGACAGAGTGCCAGAGAGCACAGGAGAGGCCAGACTGGTACCGCAGACTCCCACGGAGAGGGGCGGGGAGGGCATGGGTGTGCAGAACACAAGCCCCTCCCTCTTTATTCCGCCTGGGGGTTTGTTTGCTTTGTCTTGCCTTTTGCTCCATGAAGTTGCTGGGTCCTTTTGTTGGTGTGGGGCAATGGCCTTGCATTTGCTTACAGGACATACATACTTTATCTACTAACCCAGTTACAACCTCAGAGGTTGGCTAACAAAAAAATTGCTAATGCCACTGTGTAAATAATACATTCAATTATTGACAGTAGCTAGTAGCATTCAATTTGCATCTGGCCAATGATGTTATATAAATCAGTAGCTAGAAGCATTTATTGGAATTCAATCATTCATGGATATTGTTTCCCATGTCAGCACTGTAACTGTTCTGCTATAACTTATATTTTTATGGGCAAACAGCTTGGACAGGTTTTTTGGACCAGTGCTGGACTGACAGCAGCCAAAACAAGAGTGATCTGTCTGTTTCTGTTTAACCTGGGATTAACAAAACTGGATTTAATCTGTTCCTGTTCACCAGATATGTTAGTCCTTCTCGAAAACAAAAGTCCTCTGTCTCTATTTTTAGCTCTGTCACTGCCCGTTTTCCAGCTCTGAGGCCAGAAACATCTCTCACCACTCTCTCCTCTCGCTATCCCTGCCGTCCAAAGGCTGGAGTGCATATTTGAGGTGGGTGTTATAAACGTTATGGTCAGCCGTGTGGCAGAGTGGCCGTCTGGCCCGACGGGGCACTCGGCACCGACCCAGAGCAGGAGCGAGCCCAGCACAGTCGCCCACTGCTGAGGCGGCCGATGGGCCACAAGTGTCCTTAGAGGGTAAAGGAGTGAAATCATTCCAGAGATCCTAAACGGAGGTCAGTTCAGTCCATCTGTCTGCAGCACGGGCATCATACCCATCTCTCTCTGCTGGGTCTGCTGTTGCAACCAAGTGGTGTTGTGATGGATGTTGCAGACTTAAAGTTGCTTGCTAAATACCCAAGATGCCAAAACTGACAGTCCACTTCCCTTTGAAAAGTAGCAACACTTGGAGATAGTTGCTTCGGAGAGGTTAACAAGACTGGGTACAGATCTCGTCCTGGGAACGCACTCTTTGTCACTTGTGTTGTTTGATATTATTCCATTGTATTTGTGTGCTCTTGGGTGTGGTGCCTTGGAATTCAGGTGAGTTATTGTAACTTTTCTCTGCCATATACAATTATGTCTCCGCCCTCCTGTGTTCAGTACTGTAACCTGGAGGACTAATTTAAAACATTCATTTTCAACTAACCAGGTTGGTAACGTTTATGACAGAGACCTGTCCTGGTTTTTAATTAAAAATGGATTTGAACTACAAAAAAAATCTTTTGCAGTAAGTATATATCCAGATGCCAGTCTGAGTGTGAGAGAGATTAGAATGATTAAGGACAATATACAAAAATGATGGAGTGGTTCACCTACGGCAGAGGGAATGGAGAACATGCACGAGACCTGAGTGAAATGTTCACCTGTCCACAAGGTCAGGCTGCCTGGTATGAGTAACCCAACATTGATATTCAGATTTGTGGTCCCAGGAACAAGGCACGTTTGCCTTTCAGCATGGTTTTGAGTGACAGAAGAGTGCTCAGTTATTTAAACATCTCACCTTTTGTTATTTGTGTGGGTGGATTTGACAAAGGAGGCACTTCTCTTTGAACTGTCTTACAAGTGACAGCAATTAACAACTATGACATTGTACGCTGACATCAAATCCGCTTAAAGAAATCTTAAGAATTTTTCTTGCAGGCTGGTGTTTGTAGGTTCTGTGTTGCAGTACAGTAAGCTTTAGAGAAACTCAGCAATTTTCTTATGTATCTTCATTCCTCATGTAGCCATGGACATTCACGTGTGGCTGTAAGGTCCTGAGCATGTCAGGCAAGCTTCTATTTACAGTACCTAGCCAGTCTCTGTTAGGTGAGCCTCTCATTTTTCTGTTTGCTTGATTTTGGTTCCTATCTCCTTCACAGCCCCGACCGTGAAGCATTCACACCCTCACTTCTCTCTCTCACAGAAGATCTGTCAGAAACACTCCCTCCATATAAAAAAGGCATCACTGCTCATTCAGCAGATACCTCTGAGCTGCCAGCCCCTAGCCTGATGTTGAAGTGACTTATCCCAGGTGTAGCGTGAGGTACATGTTACCAGTGAATTTATGGGGTGATATTTCAAATAGCTGTACTGAGCTCATGAAAAACAGGAACGTACAGAAGGACAGATGACGCACATTGCTTTGCAGAGCATACAGGCTACAGTAGAAGTGCAATGGTCCTGTTCCTCAGGGCCTGTGGGTTTGCAAGTGTTGACTCCTGCCCAGCCTTGACACCGCCGGACTGCACTAATGAACCGTCCTCCCTCTCCCTATCAAAGGAAGAGCACGTGAGATAATACTGAGCACTGAACGATAGTGAAGATGCCCACACCCTTTCTCACCTTGGTGGGAAAATTCTGCTGTACAAAGGGATGAGTTGCTGGATTAACTTGCAGTCTCATGGCCGCCAGAATGCCATTTTTTTAGGTCCTTCTTTTTAACTTTTTAAAGTGCTTTTTAACTACATTTGCCCCAAATCACAGGTGGAGGTGTTTGTTGGTGCAACCCAGGTGTACCTCAGTTTCATTACTGTGTAGGTCGACCCAGGATCATTTTTGTAGTTTTGCACGTGGACCAGTGTCAGGTCCTGAGAAGAGTGGCCTGTTTTCTCTGGCCTGCACTGAACCAGTGATCTGTCCAACAAAGGCATCACTAGGAGAGTTTGTTCAGGAAGCATATGTTCTCTAAACAACCTGTGTATGTTTTGAGAGCCTCTGAACTGAGGAGACTGACACCAAAGGGTTGGCAGGAGAGCGGGACACTGGTCTGCACTGCGTGGCATGGAAACCGAATCCAGGACTCACTAACCCAGCATTAGTCTCGGGTCTTGGACTTCTTGTGAGTCTCTGACTCACTGGGTCTCTACTCGGATGCTGACAGAGAGGGTTGTGCTTGGGGCTGTGATGGTTTTGTTATTAAGATGGAGGTTTTATGAGTGGCTGTCAGCCATCCAAGCTGACACGATACAATAATGTATATTTATAATGCCCGCAGAGACGTGGCCACTGGATAATTCACCTTTTCGGTGAGATGATGCCTTACCAAAAGAATAAAAAGTAAAAAATATCCTGTAGATATTACTGTTCGGACAGTGCCAGGTTCTCAATGTGCACTTTGACCTTTGCAAACCTAGCTGCGTTTCTGTAGAGCAGAGTAAGCAGAACTTTTGTGTGTAGTGTAAAACTTAACATTTCATTAGGCATGACCTCATGACCTCACAGGCTGCCGTGCCGACACTGGCCTGTCCATCATGACAGTTCCTGCCTGTGCCCCCCCCCCCGCACTTCAATGTTATAACATCTGTAAGGCATGACCTCATTGAACTATTGCATTCCTGCAATACAGTGTAGGTTACTGGTTAAAAAGAAACATTGTGACAGCTAGACACCAGTGGTGTTGCAGGACAACAAGATGGATGCATATGGGGCTGCGTTGTGTATGTTTACAGACTGCGTGTGTTTACATTCCGAGGCCCTGTAGTAAATGAATGAAGGGAAATGCTTTATTCTGCTCAGTAAAGGGGAAACACTTCATGTGTTTAAGTGCTGGAGAACTGAACGTTGTTTTATTTGGCCGGGCGTTTGTCCTGAGATGGCACGCTGGTGACGGCACTTATTAGAGGAGTGATGGGGAAAGCAAAGGAAGTGTGCGAAGCCTGTACACGGAGCACGCGCCGCTACATTCACGTGGTAGTCCTGAAGTCACGTGCCAATTCGAAATTGCTTCAAATTATGAACCCAGTTGCCTGTAATACGCTACGAATAACACACACATGCTACATAGATTACTGACCGTCATGCGCATATGATTAAATGAATACTTGGCCTGACAATGCCAGTGTCAACAGTAATTGAAAGCTAGTTGGACGTGGCTAAATGGCATTTTATGTGTTTTTGTTCCTGAAGTATTTCTTTGAGGTCTAAGTGAACAAAGTTACGTCCTCTTCATAACGGTGTGACGTGAGCATACGTCACACATTCACTGCGCCGCTACCATCACATAGCTATTCCTTCACGGAATAAATCGAATCAAACATCGTCTGTTTACCATAAATTATGGTCTGATGGAAACGGTTATTTCATAATTGCCATATTTATCATGTCCTACATACAGAACGTAGTACAGTTTCTGGCACTTGGACGCTGGAAAGCGGGCTGTTTCTACCCCGCCGCGATCACATAGACCCAGTCATTTTATGTCTTGGTCCTACAGGAAACATCTAAAAATATCAGGCTAACACTCATACCGTAATTGCCATGTTGGCCCCTCTTAAAATCATTTTAGGAACTAGCCAAAGAAGCAGCGCGGGAGCTTAATTGGCACCCACAGAGAAGAGAGGGAGCTTGCGCCCCGTTAGTCTCACAGACTCCTCAGAACAAGTCGGAGCGCTAATACTGGGCGAGGTTCTGCCTCCCCTTCCTGCTGTGTGCTGCGGATACTTCTAATGAGTGTCAGAGGGAAAGAAATTTACATGAACTCAGTCTGGCCCAATTTGTTTTCCGAAATCACCGATAGCCTCTGTGGCAAATGTAAAATACAAAAGATGCAAATTCTATAGACTTCCTGGAATGGAGTTTCAAACATTTTGACTAAACTTATAACTCCATGTATGAATTTTCAAGCTTAGCTGTAGAGCTTCTCCCTTTATTTTCTGAAACTGTCATTTGGGGCTTTAAAGACAGCTTATAACCGCAGACGCCGAGACGTGTTTGTCCACTTTCCTGTCACGCCCCTTGTCTGATTCTGGTAAAGACGTCCAGAAGCATGTTCGGAGCATTCCAGCAGTAATACCACAAGTCCTGGAAAATGGGGCTCTTTTGTTCAAATCCCTGTTGGTAATCCTCTTAACGCTCAATGACAGATGATTCATGACTAATTCTAACAGGTGTACTGCAGGCTAATACAGAAGACCTGTATTTTGGGCCTTATTCCTCCACCATATCCCCTAAATTGTTGCTTAAAAAAACAAAACAAAACATGGATGGGATTTGGCAACCCTTCCACTGCTGTCATCTGTTGGATATGCCTTCAAGGCTCTAGATAACAATGTATGATTTTGTCAAGGATATCAGCCTTCATACACTTGGAGGTTGTTGAAAGAGAATCATCCTTTTCTTCAACATCTTTCCTTTGCCCAAGCTTGTATTTAATCTTCATTAGCCAATGGGGGTTTTAGACTTATTTAGTTACCTGGGCTCATTTCTCCTTAATCAAGAAAAATCAATGGAGCCACACATGTGAAACCAAAAATAATGCATGTTGTTATCTTTATATGCCAACTCTGTCTACAGTACAGTGCTTCATCCACAGCTCTTCAGCTAATATCTTATTATCTTTAAATTGTAGCTTCATCTGGAATCATCCAGTGCTGCTACTGCTGCAAACAGTTTTCTAAGGTGGAGATAAGAGACATCCTGTTGATGCTTTGCCAACTCTGCGTGCACACACACACACACACACACACACACACACACAAAAGCAAACACATAAATTCGTCTGGTGATTCATCTGTTAACAGAGTACTTTAATTTCACCCCTTCTTTTTCCCACTCTCCCTCTTTCTCTCTCTTCCCCTCCCCCTCTTTCTTTACCCATCTCTCCCTTTCATTCTTCCTCTCTCTGCCGCTCCTTCCCTCCCTCTCTCTCTCTCTCCCTCTCTATCCCCCCACCTTTTCTCTCTCTTGCGAGTCCTGTTCTGCAGCAGGCTGGTCCAGGGGCTTTCCCTCTGTGCCATTAAGTGCAATCAGGAGGCCCATTAACACTCTACAGATTCACCCCATTGCTCACTTCTACCCCCCTGGTCCCCCCAGAGGTGTGTTCTGCAGCGACGCACTACTCTGCTCAGAGCTATCAGACTGCTCAGTGCGTGAGATGCGAGAGCATCCCGACACAAAGATGCTTCCACATTAACGCGCTCTCCTGTAGGCCTCTATGGTGTTAACAGTCCAAGGGATTTGGGCGGAGCTGGACACACCTCTGCTGCACAGCCAAACTGTGTGCATAGGGCAGTGATATTCAAATGATGTCTGTTAATTGATCAATAGAAATGGTGTATTACGAAGCTCATTCATGGGTCAGCTTGATAACTGGTCTCTTTGAGTGATCAGCACCATTTCTGCTCCTGGACATTTTAATGTGTTGATATTAAACTGCAGTATTTTAGAGTTTCATAGGTTAAAACAGCAGTACCTGGGGAAAGGATTGCCCCTCCTGTCTTGACATCCACACCTTGCTTGCCGGAGTTCACCCGGCCGCTGGGAGAAGGGCCTCCCCGAACTCGGCGGATGGCGTTGTAGTTCGAGAGCTTCCGCCACTCAGTGCTCAGGACTGCAGAGTGTCCGAACCACATTGGGGGTGGGGGGCTATCTGGAAAGAGGCAGAGGGCGGGCGAAGGTTTCTTTTACGAGCCGGACCCGACCCATGCACAGTGTGGCCCTTCATTAGCTGTGGGGCACTGTGCAGCGGGAGGAGACTGGTGTTGCTATGGGGGCGGGTGGGGAGGATGCTAAATCCTGCTCTCATATTGACGTCTGCATTTCATTAACGGCCTTGTTCGACTGGCCAGCCTGTCTGACGCCTAATAACCCAGAGCCAGGAGCTGGGACGGCTTGTCACACACTTGTACCTCACAACTCAGGCCTGTGCTGTCTTTCTTTCTTGGCAACACACACACACACACACACACGTCTTTTTCTCACGCTCCGGCTTTTCCTGCCTCTCTGGCACTGTGTTCCTCTCTCATGCACACATTTCTCTTGACATTCTGTTGCTTTTTTCACTCATTCAGTATTCAGTCTCTCTCTCTCTTTGTGTGTGTCTCTCTCTCTATCTCTTAAACATTTCTCTTTGCTGATGCTAACATCACCGGGTACCAAGGTCCGTCCCCTCCTCGGCCTCGTGCTACTATAATTGCCATCAAAGCTCTAATGCTTATGTAACCCTTGGAACTGTAAATGGTCTGAGTGTTATTGGTTTTGATGCAGAGTGTTTTAGAGACAGAATGCTCAGCAGATCCAGCACATGTAACCTCCAAAAGTCACCAGAAATAGGCCACTGAAAATAAAGGCGTATGATTTTGTTACAATAGTTCATTCATAATCTACTTTTTGCTAACTCTGATCACTGTAGCAGTTCATTCCTTATTAGAAAATAATCTTGTAATGTACACAAGGGGTTGCATACAGCTTGTATTTTTATGTGGCTTATGTGAAAGGAATATATGTTGCAACCCCCTCTGCTCTTCTGAAGAGCTCTATTTTTGGTGGCTAAGTTAAGAGGGAGGAGGTGTGTGTGTGTGTGTGATATATAAAGAGAGAGAGAGGGAGAGGAACCTGGGCAAACAGGCAGAGTCTCTGGTCTGCAAACACTGCCCTGTGTTTGAACTACACACCTTTAACACGCCTGCTCTCTCAGCCTCCTGGCCTGCCGCTGCCTAAATATACCCCTCAGAGGCAGACCGGGGCATTAATCAGACTGGTGAAAGCACTTTCGCACAAACCCCTGTACCCATATCAGCTGCACACACTCGCTACAGATGTTAACACGGCTGCTAGGGACAAAGTGCGCACACACACGCCGAGCAAGCAGTGGTTGCTTAGCATGACTCTCGCTGCAGCAGCTAATAGAGTAGAAAGCAGACATATGACGTAAGCTTCGAAGGTGGTACACGTTAGTGAAGCTACGCTAGCGGACAAAGACACAGGAGACGAGGATGATGTCGGGGTAATGCAACCGCACGAGCAGCAACAAGCGCACGTTGTCGGCTCACTCGGCTATCGAGCGCCGCAGTTACATCCTGAAGACATCGTGCAATGTAACGTGTTGGTCTTCTCTGCTGACCAGACCAGAGCTCAGTGCAGACAAGGACGCACTGAAAAAGTGGGGCTTCGTATAGGCTAGCGGCGTCTTTCCTTAATTCATGTGAAGGTAAAGTTTTGGGTTTTAACCAGTGGTGGACAGTAACGAGTAAATTTGTGTTTTTTTAAAACTTTACTCGAGTATTTACTTTTTTGTAACTTTTACTTTTAATCCACTACATTTGAAAGTGGAATATCTTACTTTTTACTCCACTACATTATGCAAAATTTGTCGTTACTTCCGGCTTCATGTGTTCAACAAAGTAACGTCAAAACAAAAGCGCAAAGCACGCACACCAATCAGCGTTCGGTTCAACTGTAATTCAACAGCATGATAGAAAATACACCTACTTCATAAAAATGGATGAATCTACTGATTGTAACGCGCCACACAATCCATGGCCTTATTTGAGCACATTTTGAAGTAGTTGAGGGAAAAAAAGACGTTTTCAAGTGCCTTCTCTGCCTCCTCAGTATCATATGATTTCCTCTTCCAAAAATTCCCCATCCAATTTAAGGAAGAATGTAGAGGTAAGATAATTTCATAGACCTACTGGTCATTTACCTTAATAAGAAATCTAACAATATTTTGCAGCCAACCGTTTCGTTGTGTATGTTAAGTCTGACATTATCATTGTATACGTGGTTAGATAGCTAGCTAGCTAAGTAGGCTATTGCTAGTACACAACCGAAAACTGCCTTAGCAACGCACTCCCATGTAGCTAGCTATGTTACCATAGTTCATAGTATTTGGAGCTTCAAGCTAAATACATTTTTAATGCACTTTACATGCAGAGCATGGTGCTAAAACAGTTAGCAGGTAGGCTAGCTGCTAGTTGATATTTTGTCTTAACGTTTGTGCTTTTGCCTAAAACTATCTAAAGTATTCTGCAATAACTACATTATTCTGTATCCTATTTATATGGTGCAGTAAAACACAGGAAATGTTTATTTCATCAAATAGAAGGAGATTGATATCTGGATTTTCAATTGCAAATAAATCTTTAACCAAAATAAGTTACTTCATAGCCACTTGGTGGAAATTACCTGCCTTCTGTGTTTTCTGCTTATGATAATTTTAATAAACGGGGGCAGTGCCTCTGGATTGGCAAACCGGGGTGGTGGTTCCCTTTTTTAAGAAAGGGGACCGGAGAGTGTGCTCCAACTATCGGGGGATCACACTTCTCAGCCTCCCCGGTAAGGTCTATGCAGGGGTTCTGGAGAAGAGAGTCCGTTCGATAGTCGAATCTCAGTTACAAGAGGAACAATGTGGATTCCGTCCTGGTCGTGGAACACTGGACCAACTTTTCACCCTTGCGAGGGTCCTAGAGGGTGCATGGGAGTTTGCTCAACCAGTCCACATGTGCTTTGTGGATTTGGAAAATGCATTCGACCGTGTCCCTCTGGGATTCCTCTGGGGGGTGCTCCGGGAGTATAGGGTACGGGGCCCGTTGCTACGGGCTATCCAGTCCCTGTACAAACGGAGCAGGAGTTTGGTTCGCATGGCCGGCAGTAAGTCAGACTGGTTTCCGGTGGGAATTGGACTCCGCCAAGGCTGCCCTTTGTCACCGATTCTGTTCATAACTTTTATGGACAGAATTTCTTGGCGTAGCCAAGTGGCGGAGGGGGGTTCGGTTTGGTGGCCTCAGGATTCCACGCCTTCTCTTTGCAGATGATGTGGTCCTGTTGGCATCATCAGGCCGAGACCTACAGCTCTCGCTGGATCAGTTTGCGGCCGAGTGCGAGACGGCTGGGATGAGAGTCAGCACCTCTAAAACTGAGACCATGGTACTCAGTCGGACAAGGGTGGAGTGCCCTCTCTGGGTCGGGAGTGAGTCCTTGCCTCAAGTGGAGGAGTTTAAGTATCTCGGGTTCTTGTTCACGAAAGTGAGGGAAGGATGGAACGAGAGATTGACAGGCGGATCGGTGCTGCGGCTGCAGTATTGCGGTCGCTGTACCGGACCGTTGTGGTGAAGAGAGAACCAATTTACTGGTCAATCTACGTTCCGACTCTTACCTATGGTCACGAGCTTTGGGTAGTGATCGAAAGAATGAGATCGCGAATACAAGCGGCGGAAATGAGTTTTCTTCGCAGGGTGACTGGGCTCTCTCTTAGAGATAAGGTACGGAGCACAGTCATCCGGGAGTGGGCTCGAGTAGAGTCGCTGCTCCTCCACGTAGAGAGGAGCCAGCTGAGGTGGTTCGGGCATCTGGTTCGGATGCCACCTGGGCGCCTGCCTAGGGAGGCGCTCTGGGCATGTCCAACTGGGAGGAGGCCCCGGGGAAGACCCAGGACACGCTGGAGAGATTATATCTCTCGGCTGTCCTGGGAACGCCTTGGTATCCCCCCCCAGAAGAGCTGGAAGAGGTGGCTGGGGAGAGGGAAACCTGGGCCTCTTTGCTTAGGCTACTGCCCCCGCGACCCGGACCCGGATAAGCGGAAGACAATGGATGGATGGATGGATGGATAATTTTAATAAACAACAAACGAACACTATAAACACAGAATTAATAATATTAAAATATTTGTGTACAAAGAGTCGAGTGTGTTCACATAAATGAGTTGGTTATGCAAGAGTCATGGTATAGAGATAACAGGATATTAGAGCCTTATTAACTGATGGTTGCTTTCAATACTTAAGAACATTTGAAGGCCAATACTTTTACTCAAGTAGAAGTCTAAAGGGAGCACTTCTACTTGTACTGGAGTAATGTTTTACATTGGGTATCTGTACTTTTACTCAATTACGTGGTTTGTGTCCACCACTGGTTTTAACCAAACTAAGTCTGCAGTTTCGGCTTTCAGCGGGTTGGTGCAGCGGGATGACTTGAGAGAATTTGGAGAGGCTATTTGAGAAAAGAAAGCAACAGGTTGTAATCTTTCTACACACGATGCATTACCTGCATCTGGTAACCATGGTTACAAGTATATTTCAGTGATTCTATAAATTGTGGTGACAAAAACGTGCCTGCAGTTTATGAAGTGCTAAGGAAAGAACTAAGAGAAGCAAAGGTTTTTCGTGTGCAGTGTGAGTCAGGTTGCAGGCACGCGGTACTTACCCCACGCCTTTTGCCTTTCTCAAGTGTTCCGCGGAATGTTCTCTAAACTCCACTTCCAGACAGATTAATGCTGACATGTTTATTTGCTCAGTGAAAAGGCATTTGTGTTTTGAACCAGCAGACTTTTTGGTCTTTTTGTTTTTAGTATGCGAGTCCTTTCTTCCTGACACACATTCCCTTCACTGCTCAGCCAACACTGGACTTTCTGTTTGTGCGAAATGTTTTGTTTACATTTTTAGTTGTTTCCTTTCAAATGAAGTAGTAACAACAGTGAAATAGTCCCCCCCCCCAACCCCACATTAAACCTGCTCCATTTGTTAAGGGGAGATCATAATCGGATGTGTTGTGTGAGCATGATTATACATGACTGGTCATAATGGAGAATACGCAGGTAACCACTCCGTTTCTTCCCTGGTCTGTCATGGGTCTGTCCCAGCAGTGTGACTTCAGCACTCCACCTCTCCTGAGTATTAGCACCTGTGTCTCATTAACATGTCATCAGTGTGTCTATTTAAACTCTTTGTGTTCGTGTTAAATCTCACACCTTCCCATGGGCTTCTGCCTTGCCATTCCTATTCCCTTGGGCAGGCCTGATTCTTTGGCGTTGTGTGTTAGTCTTTGGTATATTGCGCTTTTCTGCTCTAGCATCCACTGGCATACTCGTTCGAGAAGGCCTCGTCTTTAGTGTGGATGCTTCAGAATGTGGAAGCTTGTCTGGGCTAGTAGTAGTCGGCTTCGAGGAACACTTGGTGCTGAAACAACAGTATCTTGGAACAGTAGACTGAGCAGCTATGTCTGTGATATCACCCGTTGGAGCGACTGAACTCCGTTGTGGACAGGCTTTGTCACCAGCTGACTGCTTTTGGTCTTTCATCCAGATCCACTGCTACAGGAGACACATAGACGAGTCTCCCTGTTGATTTGAAGCTACAGAGCAGAGACCAGAGAGCTTCACGTCAACGTGGGCTTTCGTTCATCTGGCACATAACAAGCAAGAGATCAGGCAGCTTTAGTCTTGAGCAGCAGGGAGAGGAGGAATGATCTTACGATTGCTTCATTGCACTTTTATGGTCAGTAGAGGATAGAGGCTCAGGGTAGCTCCTTTTTAAGATGAAGCAAGGAGATATCCCAGCGTTTGAGTATCCTGTGGAGTTCTGCGTGTTCTGCATCGACAGGATGAAATAACCATGCATTAATCACCACTTGTCTCCCATAATGACAATGACTTTCAATCCCTAGAGCATCTTATCCCATTGGCTGTTTACACCTGCTGTGTGAGGGAATGTGCCATGTTTCAGGAAGTTTAACTAATTCAGCTGGATTCGTAGAGCCCGCAGATTTAAGGTACACTAGGTTCACTTCTGAAGAATGACAACAAAGATTATAATCCAGGTTTGTATAATCTGTATTGTGGAGGCACAGGCTACCTGTATGCCCCATGCAACACTCATTCTAAAGCTGAGAAGGTCTCAGTCTGCAGAGCTAGCTTTTGTGCCTGCACACTTGTTTTGGTAATGCAATCACACTTCTTTCCATGGATGAATAGTCTTGGGGGTTGTGCAGAATTGTATTGATCAGCATGTGGCCTGAGGCCTCCAAGTTCCTGTTCTTCCATGTGAATTGCTGCTTCTCATCCTTGTCATGGATGGTCATCCTGGCCTCTAGTGCCCATGTGCACCAGAGCAACCAGCGGCTGCATTAACAAATGCCTTAGACTTGTGAAATACACACAGTCTCATCTGGATCCAGGGAGGACACAAATGGAAAACAGCCGTCTTCAAGTACCTGACTATGCCTTATGGCCATTTCAGCAGAACATTGTTCTTCCAGGTTTTTAGTCACTGATGTCGTCGTTGACGTGCTTCGCAGGTTTGCTGTGTCCTACGTTGATTAAGCAGATATGAGTGTGATGTAATGATATATTACATCAGACCCTGGTAGGCGGTTTATTCTGCAGGTGATTTATGGAGCGTCTGGATATTAACCTGAATCTCATGCCTGGGCATCATCCATGGTGCAGCGCCTAGCAGGACGGGCTGAACCAGGAACTGAGCTGATATCTCCACAGTCACTGCCGACGTCAGCCTGAGATCTGGTGCGGGTTTCTCCCCTGGCAGACCATCCCCACGACCTTGTCCACTCGCCCTCTGGGCTACACCTGGCAGCATGTCTCTGGCTGTCTGCGCCTCCTCTGTATTGGCACCTGTGCCTCACTTCCACATCGTTAGAGTGTCTATTTAAGGTCTTTGTCCCCTGCCCCATGTGTCTGCACCTCCCCACTCCTACTGCCCTGTAAAATTGATTCTTAGTCTATATCGTTTTCCTTTGCTACGTTATTAAACTCTCTCTTATCGTCCGCTAGCTTCTCTGAGCTGTCTGGGAACAGTCTCTATGCCCGTTGACAAAACTGAGCAAATTAGTCCACATTAACTGAACTGACCAAAAGGTTTTTCTCTCCACTTCACATTAAATGTACTGCCTGCTTAAACGGCCGTGGCGGGTTCGATGTCGCCGCATGAAAGTTAGACCTGAAGTAAAAAGACCTTGTGCCTGGCTTTACGTGCGATCCTCGTCTGTCTGTAGGGGGCTCCAGAGCTGTGTCCTGGTGTGGCTCCTGTGCGCTAGTGTAAACTCACACCTAGTGTCTGGTAAACCACTACGGTGGCCTCTAACCTGGTTTAGGGTGACAGGAATAGAGGTAGTGGCCAACCCTGCATCTGTTTGTTCATTTAAAATACTGAGCAATATTTAATAATACATTAAATATGCTTTGATTCATTTAAATTCTAATGTAATTAACAGCACATGAAAATGGGATGAAAAAACAACTGTGAGATACACATGCACTGGATTAGCTGCTCATTTAATGTGTTATTAAATATTGCTCAGTATTTTAAATGAACAAACAGATGCAGGGTTGGCCTCTAACCTGGTTTAGGGTGACAGGAATAGAGGTAGTGGCCAACCCTGCATCTGTTTGTTTCATTTAAAATACTGAGCAATATTTAATAACACATTAAATGAGCAGCTTATCCAGTGCATGTGTATCTCACAGTTGTTTTTTCATCCCATTTTCATGTGCTGTTAATTACATTAGAATTTAAATGAATCAAAGCTTATTTAATGTTTACTGGTTTCCTTTGCTAATGTTTGAAGCCACTTAAGAAAGACCTGAATCCGTTTGTGTATCATCAGCCTTGAAAGCCCTGGTCATCTGCTGTCTGTGGCCTGAAGTGCGTTCGGTTGCATAGGGCAGCTTTGCTGTTAAAGGTGTGAATTACTCCTCATTGTAGGTCTGTTCTTTGACAGCACGGTGACACATCTGCAAGGCCCCAGTGTTCAGTAGACGCAATACGCCGGCACTAAAAGGCCACTAATGTAAACAGCCTTTCATATAGGAGCTACTCTCCTGCTTTCGGAGGGCGGCTTGATACGCACAGCCACCGCTGCTTTCTGCCAGTGTTCTCATCGTTGTCAGAAATTCCTCAGTTGTTTGCATGGTGTGGGATGTAGGGGAGGTTTTCAGGGGCAGAACCCGTGCCAGCCAGGTTTTCTGGGGCGGAAAATATGAAATATGAAGCTGATGAGAAACTGCTTCTCCAATGCTCTTTAATCGCTTAGTTAGAAACGTTTTGGCAGGATTTGGAGCTAAAAAGCTAAAAGTCATTTGCATGACTGTAATCTAAACTCTATTCTGATTAGCTTGTTTACTGCTTGGTTGGAGCCATGCCTGCTCTGGTCGAGGTCAAAGGAGAGAAGTTTGGTTCGTTGTTCTCCGAAAGTAAATACAGAAATGTGAATCTCCTGGAATCAGTTCTCCTGTAGTTTGCAACTTGTGTCTTAGCACATGTTTTGGGGTCTGAGACAGCAGTGTGGTTTTGTTCAGATCAATCCCAAATAGTGGCATTGGGGCGGAGTCAGCGGAGTCAGCGGGGTCAGCGGGGTCCGCCCAGGTGTGACGAGAGCGTAAGCAGACGCGGCTCAGGATGAGCTGCATCTGCAGCTGGAGGCAGTGAGAAGACATGTAAACTGTTGCAATTACACGGTCAGCTCGCTGTGACGGGACTGGGCATTTACGGGAAGATACGGAGATGAGAGGAGACATCTCAACAGGAAATGGTGTGTGTGTGTGTGTGTGAGAGAGAGGGAGAGAGCAAGAGGCAGAATGCACACCAGTGGTTTGCAACCCAGTAAATAGTTCTAGTTTAGTAAATAATTCTAGCTCTTTGAAGTTGAATGCTAAGATAACTGATACTCTTTCCCATGAATAATATCTGTTGTTCTTATGCTATGAGGCATTAGAAACTCCTACTGCTCACACGTTTCCTAATAAGCTTTCATAACTTCTGTTAGTGGTTATATATTAAAAATAAAAATGACGTTAGTTGCATGGCTGCTATCATTAAATGCAGCCAAAATGGCCAAAGAAAGGAATCCAGGACAAGGTGTAGTGGGCAGTAACATTAACCACAAAGATTAAAGGAAGCATGAAATAAGCCTCTGATTATAATGATCCAAAGGCAGCACTGGCATGTTGACGTCTGGCCAGGGTTCTCCTGCTCCGTGAGGAACCACTCTACACACACTATACACACTACACACTCTACACACTCTACACACACACCACACACACACACACTACACACACTACACACTACACACTACACATACTACACATACTACACACTCTACACACACTACACACACTACACACACTCTACACACACTACACACTCTACACACTCTAGGGCATCTGAAGGCCCGGTCACCTTTGTCCATGTCCATTCACTGTAAAAGGAGACTCCGGCGTATAGGTGTTTGACTTAGGCCAGTGACTGGTTTTGAAAGGTGAATCAAACGGCTGGTCCTTGTTCACTGTGGATCCCACTGGGTTTGTCTGTATGTTGTGTTTAACTGTTTTAGCTGCCTTAAGTCCAAAGCTGTCGGACTTCATGGCTTTGCACTCTCGTTTTGCAGATGTTGACGAGTGTGTGGAGACGACGGACAACTGCAGCATTGATGCCATCTGCCAGAACACCGTCAAATCGTACAAATGCATCTGCAAGTCCGGCTACAAAGGGGACGGAAAGCACTGTGAAGGTATGGCGAGCGTAGCGTAGAGTCATGATTGTGATTGTCTTGGCTGATAATTTTGCTGATTATTACAGTAATAATGATTATCTTGGCAGATAATTATGGTGATCATTACAGTAACACTGCTTATTTTAGCTGATAATTATTGTGATTATTTCAGTAATATTGTTTATTTTAGCTGATACTGATGGTGATTATTGCAGTAATATTGATTATTTTAGCTGATACTGATGGTGATTATTGCAGTAATATTGATTATTTTAGCTGATACTGATGGTGATTATTGATTATTGATATTGATTGCAGGCTGTTCTCTCTACGTTCACTGAGCACAACACACAAGGCTACAGTATATCTACCACTGTCATTGATTTTAGTGTGATGTATTAGTGTTATTTTTACTGTGCATCCCTGTGCTCTGTGTGTGTGTGTTTTGTGTATCTGTGTGTGTGTGTGTGTGTCTGTGTATGTCTCTATGTGTGTGTGTGTGTTCTCAGATTCGTCCCTCACAGCTCCTTGGTTTGTGCTTTTTGCTTTGATTTGCCAGAACAGAGCTGCCGGATCAAGTGATCACTAAAAAAAGAAAAAAGGAAGGGAAGACAGGACCAGCATAAAAGAAGAGTGGTCAGGTTTTATTTACTCCTCTCCACTCGCCATGCAATAGAGCAGGAAAGTTCTTACACATGTTTATTGAATGAAATTAGGATTCATAAGAGGCCAGCCCAATAGGCATCCTCGTTTTCCTCATGGGAGCGGGCATTGTTCCAGCTCCAGTCTCTGATTGGTCTGCCTGGGTCTGACGGACTTCCTACGCGTCCTCTCCACCACTGCAGGCCATGCACACCTTTCTGCTCCAACTCAAGCCACTCGCCACACAGGCTGCTTGGCTTTCTGGTGCCTCTGGCTGCTTGTCATAGGACACTAAGGGTTGGCTGAGGATATAAACCTGTTAGACTGAAAATGTGAAAGCAGAAATGACTTGGATGTTGAGTAAATAGTGTTAGCGATCAGATAACTGAAGGGAAGAGAGAGGGAGAACGCGCCTCAATTTTTTGCGGACACGTCGGATACAGAACGATCCTCTCGGGCTCAAATGCCTCCAGGCAGAACCGCAAAGAGGCGAGCGGGTTCGGCAGCGTTTGGGCTTGGCGCTGATCTCGGATAGGCACGCGCTAGATGTGAGGAAACCTAGCTGTGCGCAAAAGTGACTGTGCTCTCGCTGTTTTGACCCGCTAAGGAAGAGAACACAGCTGAGGATGGAACGCTAATCCCCCCCACGAGCCTCAGAGCAGACCGCCGTTAACGACACACTGCAAACGGGAAAATGCCAGTAGAAACGGCTCCGTGCTCAAGGCCACGGGTGGCACTGCAGATCCGTCAGACGCATCTTTTTCTCATTTAGTGTAAATGTTTTCTCCATTAGAATCGCTTCATGCTTACTGTTCCTCTTGGATAAAAAAAGAAAAAAAAAAGATTTCCAGCAGCCATGAATGTCTGGTTCAGTGATTAATGATGCATGAACAGTATGACTGTAATGAATGAGGGTGAAAAGCGAACTCTACTGCTCTGGCATGTAATGGTGCAGACACTGTTGTTTTATTTACTTATATGCATATTTTTTTAATGACACAGCTGCAATCTCAAGAATTACTCAAGAAAATGTTTCTCCTCTAAAAGGACAATGCCGAATTTCTAGAAATCTCCACTTTAAGGTGCGGTTTCCTGAACCCATTAAGTTTTGAGCTAAGTCACCATGATGATTAATTCTACCAAAATTTGTTTTCCATGAACCCTGATTGAGGTTTGGCCAGTCCTCCATCTCTTATCTGCAAAAGAAGAAAAATGCGATACTTTTATTAAAAACTAGAAAAAAGGAAAGACATTGGCATTGCAGTTGCCTGTGAGCTGCAGACCAGAATCCAATCCAATCCTTTCCTCAAACGCTCAGCACTGGATACTACAAAGAGCACCACCAGGGGACTCTGGGTAATTAGTACCCAATTGGGCGGCAAACGAGAGGGGATGGCCTGTGTCTCCTGCCCCCGCTCCCCCTGAACCTGCCCCCCCAGTGGAGCAGAACGCTTAAAAGGGCCCTGTTGTGTTGTTTCAGCTGGTGGGCTTCTCCTGATGAGGCTGCCTCAGCCCCAGGTCCCGTCGCTGACGAGGGCTGGGAATCGCTGGTCAGTAGCTAATCGCTGCCAGAATGATTGGTCCCGTCTAGCTTCTGGCCATTTCGGTCTGACCACTGCAGAACGCTGCTGTAGCACTTACGACAGACTCGTTCCTTACGAGAAACCAACCGAAGTCGTGAACGACAGAAAGAAAAACTTGCTGTTTATTTGTCCCCTTTTCTCTCTCTCTCTCTCTCTCTCTCTCTCCAGACATCGACGAGTGTGCTACTGACTATAACGGGGGCTGCGTCCACGAGTGCATCAACATACCAGGAAACTACCGGTGCACATGCTACGACGGCTTCCGCCTGGCCCACGACGGCCATAACTGCCTGGGTCAGTGTGTGTGTGTGTGTGTGTGTCTTATCCCCACCCCCCCATCTGCAAATGATAAAGACATCAGTGTGTGGGTGGGGAGTGGGTAACAGCGAAGGCCGTTCAGAAGCTGCTAGTGATTGTTGTGTTAAGCTGTGCTGGAACTGTGTCACTGCGTTGTCTCTGCGTGCAAGTGCAGGGCGTGTATGGTTAACCAGCGTGGCGCTGGGGTGATGCTACTCTGGAGCCCCACACAAAGCACCATGTCATTAAGTGTGTGGTCAGGCTCTCTCAGCGCATTTACTACAGCCATGGCCGACTCCCTGCCCAGCGTTCCAGTTCAGTAATATCAATCTAACCAAAGCCTCAAATCGTGTCTGTTGTGTGTGTGTGTGTGTGTTTGCATCTTCCATGTGTAATTCTCGTTTAGATTATGCAGTTGTGTAGCTGCTTCAGATCTCTGACCATAAACAGACATGTGCATGACAGTAACCAAACACAAGCTCATTTTGAATCGCTGCTTACTGGTAGTGCCATTTCATCATGTCCCCCCTCCAAGTAAGCGTGGATAGATTTCACTGAGGACACGTAAACACATCAACAGTATATTAGGGTGCACAGTAACAGACACCGAGTCTCTTCTTTGAATCTGTCATGACACTGCAACTAGGAGGAACTTCCAGTGTGACCTGGAGCACAATAGAGAAATGTTTCTATATTGCATATCACCATATGCCTCCTCATCTGTGCTCTGATCACACTGGAGTCGAAAACACAATTCATCCTTTCCGCTTTGCTTTAGAAAATAATTGGTTGAATAGAACAGAACTGAATTGAGCCGAATTGAATTTGCACTGCAGGAATGACCTTGCCATGTCATCCGAGGTACACCCAGCCACTTTTAAAGCTTTTACTAACTGATTTTTATCAGTTTGCTCTTAGGCACACAAAGTAATCTAATACGCACCTGAAAGAAGCAAAGAGCTCTCTGGTCTTATCGCCTTCCCCATCTTGCTCTCCAGGCAGACACACGCACATGCACACACACACACGCAAATGCACACACACACACACACACACACACACAAAAACTCCAACACCATGCTTTGTTCCAATTCATTTAGCCCCACTAGCTCTGGTGTGGATCATTTGCAGTGCACCATGGATGGGTTGATATTGTGCAGGCAGGTGTGTAATTGGCTGTCTCTGGCACCCTGGCCCACCTACAGCTTCCTTTGATATATGTGTGTGTGTGTGTGTGTGTGTGTTTATCTTTTGTGCTCACGCCGTGCATACACTCTCAATCGAACCATTCTGTTCCTTGAATTTACACTGTTGGCCATAGTTCAGAATAAATAAGCTGGTCTTGATATTTTTGAAATCGGTTTCTCTTCTCTCCGCTCCACTTTATGTCCTCTTTCTTTGAAGGGTACAGGTGAATGTTCACTAGGCTCTGCTGGAATTGTATATGTAAAACCTTTTTATTTATTGGTGACTTTTTTATTTATAGGTGAATTTATTTATTTATTGGTGACTTTTTGTAAACTATTTATAAACCATATCTTATGCTTAATAATGTTATTTTATATAAATATTGCCATTTTTATTGAGTCTAATTATTGTTTAAAGGAACACCTCCATCATGAAAGGATGCTTATATTTTGGGGCAGTAGTGTGTGATATGCAGCTTGCTCTACGAAGTGTCAGGTCTGCTTCTCCCCAAAATGGACACGTCACCTCTGATGCGTTTGCGGTGAATATGCTTCACTTCTCTGGTGTTGTCAAGATAACAATATGTATGTGATTAAGAAACGTCCTTGTCATATTATTAAACTCCAGCCTGGTTAAAATCGAACTTGTAAAACTCTTGGGTGTCCTGACGTCTGAAGCAGGACTGAAAAGCCTCTCCCCGACACACACACTCCCCCCCCCCCCCACACACACTCCCCCGACACACACACTCCTTATTTCCACGGACTTTTTGGAGAAAAGAGAAAAAAGGTCCCTTAATCTTGTCAAGAAAGATTAAAGGATTTTATTCTGTTTGTTTGGTCTAGGATCTACCCATGCCTTCTTTGGAGCTGATGGAAAAAAGGTCTCTGTTTTAAAGTGAAGCTATGGATTAGCTTTGAGGAAGCTAAGCTTGTGTCAGCTCTTTCTGGGGCGTGTGTGTGTGTGTGTGTGTGTGTGTGTTGTGGGGGGGGGGGTCAATATATCACTGCTGGGGCTGTCCTCCTGAAAGGCTAGATGAAGGCAGGGAAATGTTTATCCTCCTCACTATTTCTGCTCAGCTTCCTAGCAGAGGTGCACAACTAAATATTTGTGGACTTTCGCTCCGTTTGCCAGCGTGCCGAAGGCCGTGTAGCCTCTAAAAACCTGCAAATAAGAGCACAAACACTGTAATGAGAGGCCTCGCTCGCATGCCTGGCCCCGGAGTGGGGCTCTACACACGGAGACGGTTGTTACTTGCTGATCTGAGAACTGACTAAATGTGTGTACAGTCTTTGATCTCTGTGTCTGGGCCTTACAGCTGTGTGTATAAATGCTCTTTGGGTCAATGCCTTTGACCTTAAAGGTGAGCGCTAAGACACAGAAGTAAAAAAAAAAAAACCCACTAGAAGTAACACACTGTGTGTCTGGATTATTGCCTCTCCTAATGGTTGTGGGAACATTACAGTGCAGTCTGGATGTAACGCCATTCTGTTAATTTGGCACTGGATTTGAAATAAACTTTTCGGTTACTTTTCGGTTGTGGTTATTTCTAATTTTAGGTGTACAATACATGCATAACTTTTTATGCATAGTGTTCTCATTCCAGGACACCAAAAATCAATAAAATCAGGAATAAAATTAGGGCTAATGGTTGCTGATTGTTGGCTACATTTCCTGTGATGAGCTGAAGTCTTTTTTTAATCACTGGGCATTACCAGATCTTCTCTTGTGATGCTGTGACAAGCCGGCTGTGTTCAGTTCTGTCAGCTGGGTTCCGTTCTTGTGTACCGTGTTCAGTTCTTGTCTCCCATGTTCAGTTATTGTCTACTGCATTCAAATCTTGTATCCTGTGTTCAGTTCTTATCTCCCGTGTTCAGTTCTTGTCAGCTGCAGGGGCTTATCTACCTTCAGTTGTTCGTAAGTGAAATTCTCATTCAAATGGGGGTCATGTGACTGATACGACCCATGAAGGACCTCTGTCAGGCCTTCATGAACTTTAGCAGTTTCTTTGGCAGGATGTTTATATTTATTATATTTTATTATTAAATAGTTGTTTTTAACCAGATACTTTTGGATTTTTACATATTTCATGTCTATGCTCTATTTACTTGATTATGTATGTAGATTTTTTTTATTTTCATGGTGTCCTGCTTTAATGGTAGTGATGCTGCTTCAGACCCCATGGCCATCATTTCTGTAGTATGAGGGGACACACGCCTGAATTAAGGCTGCCAGTCTGGCCCTTTAACTTCACAGCTAGCAGTCTTATCTGCTATGGATTGGTGTGTCTGTTTTTTTCCAACCAATCAGGAGCATGCCAAATCAGGTGTGCTGAAATTCATAACTCAACCATCGCCATGCAGTTCATTCTCACCTGCTCACACACCTTTTGCTGTGACCTCTCAGACCCCTCTGTGTTCAAGAGTCCCAGTTTGAAAAGCACACGCCGAAAGGAACAGGACAAAAAAATTTGCCTGACATCCGTAAGGGTGTCTGACGCTAGCAGTCTAACCCAGCGAGTCCACCTGAAGCTCTGATCTGAAGTGAGTCGCTGCTAGTCACCACCATCCTGTGTTGAAATGTCGCACTGATCCAAGACCAGCCATCTCCCACATCTATGCCCAGTGTCAACATGGCCACCAGTATCCACATGTTTGTTTGTTTTTTTCCACCCTTTCCCTGTCTGTGAGTCTGCACTCAGCACAGTGACTTAATGAGAGTGTGTGTGTGTGTGTAAGAGAGTGCTTGTAAGTGGGGACGATCATGTGTGTAAGTAAAAAAAAAAAAAGATATCTCATTTTTCACCTCCAAGCCATTTGATTAAGACTTTTTCCATCCTCTCAAGAGAGCAATGTGGGGGAGGGGGTGCAAATAACATGCACACTCGTCCGCACCGTGCCAGAATCCCTTTCCTTTTCAAAATATTTTCTTTGGATGAAGGCCTCTTCCATCACACAGGCCAGACCACTGAGGGAGAGGAGAGACGAGGAGACCTGATCCACTAAGGCAACGGCTCATTGAGGAGTGTGTGTCTGTGTGTGTGTGTCTATGTGTGAGTGAAGGTCAGAGAGAGAGAACAGACCCCCATGAGTCTCTTCTAGCCTGTCTGTATACAAGCGAACGTTTGCTCTAGCATTTAACAGTCGGTCATCAAGCCGTTGATCTCCACATGCTGGTTCTGTGTGTTGGGTGATCATGACCGGTCCAACAGGGGTCACTTTGCTTTGATCACTTTCATCTGTTTATGAGGAAATGGATTATCTTTGTACTACAAATGTTTTCCCATTATGAATGTATTCTCTTTGTCTTGATTAAGATTAGAGCTTTCAGTTATTCTTCATACAAGGATTTAATTTGACAAGGGGTATTATTTCAGCACATCAGTTTGTTTAAGATAATACTGTTATTTTACCGGGATGGCAGATTAAAGGATGTAGACTTGATCTGAATTCTCAGCAAGGTTCCGGACAATTATACGGGACCGGCTGAGCTGATGGAGTTAAACTGTTGAGGTTTCTGAGTGATGTTTTTACAGAGAGGGGCAGGTCAGGGACTACAGTGACCTACGTTGCATGTGTGTGTGTGTGTGTGTCTGTACTACACCAGACAAATAAACGCCATAGTAGGTCCGCATGGCAGAATATTGAGAGCAAGATGTGTATATAGCCTCTTACTGATGCACTGAAACTTCCACAGAGATTGGATTGCATACTCACACACACACACACACACTAAAACAAGAGCAAGCCTGTGTGTGCACATATCCTTACAGATATCCAGGAGATGTTATTTGTCAATATTGTAGCATAACTGGTACCATCTGCCCCTAATTTGTATATGTGTGTGCAGACATGTGGGGGTGTGGAGCAGTGTGTGTGTGTGTGTGTGTGCGTGTGCGTGTGTGTCTTTCATGTGTTCGTCTGCTGTAGTGATTTGCTGAGACGAGCCAGTGAGCAATAAAGAGGCTGAGTGATGGCCAATTGTAATATATTTTTCCTGCTTTACTGGATTCTGAATGGTCTTCGTCCTCCTGCGACTCGTATATTCAGTGCAAATGGAGTGGATGAGTGAGGCCGACGTGGCAGGAATTCCCAATAAAGACGTCCGTCTTGGCGATGCCGCTCCGCCGTGGCCAGTCCACCCCGAACACGGAGGAGGTCAAGTTGTGGAGGCTCGGGAGTGTGTCCTCCTCAGGGGCCTCGTGACGTCCGTCAGGAGCCGACCGTCGTGCCAGAAGTTTTTACGAGAACCTCTAAGGGTCTGAGGCCGATCTGTAGTGCCTCAAGCAGCATCACCTCCTCCATGTCCACTCAACCAGACCTTACGGGAGTCCCGTTAATGCAGCTCGGCTCTAGGCAGATGATATTACACTGAGCATTGGACCGTTATTTCAAAACCTGCACAAGCATCTGATCTGACAATTACATGGATTGGTTTGCAGAATGCAATAAGAGCTTTGCAGTGATTTATATGTAGCTGTTTCAGAATTTAAGGTGCAAAGTGGTTTGCAGTGATGCACTGATGGTGGAAATGTTGTTCATCTTGTTTGTTGTGCAGATGATGAGGGGGTCATCGATCACAGTTCTGTCTCTCTTTCTCTCTCTCTAGACGTGGACGAGTGTTCAGAGGGTAATGGCGGCTGTCAGCAGGTGTGCGTTAACATGATGGGGAGTTACGAGTGTCGCTGTAAGGAGGGCTTCTTCCTCTCAGACAACCAGCACACCTGCATCCAGCGTCCCAAAGGTCAGTAGCCCATCCCGTGACTCCGCCCCATGCACCGTTGCTCCGCCCACTGGACGCGGAACGTTTGTTTTCCCGCATCTCTCATCTCTTCAGCAGATGGACGAACTTCAGGACCTATGCAATTTCTGAAGGCCCTGCCTGGCTTTCCTTCCCCACAGGCACCTTCCCATCATGCATAAACATATTTCACCAGATAGTTTGGACTGAATATGCATTATATAAGGCACATTTACTTTGCCTGTAAGGCGGTTCTCTGAGGCTGGTCTCCGGAGAGCCATGTGGCTTGCTGAGCTGCTCGTGTTCGCCTGCCGTAAGAGTCGCGTTATTTGATCTTTCCCACAGGCAGGTTCACTCAAACTCCATGTGGTGGTAAGAGAATCAAATGCTTCATCGAGCAGGGGCGACGGACCCTCCATTGCTCTCCCATATTTCAGACCGATATTAGCTTTATTGATCCCAGATGGAGGCCTGTTGGACAGAGAGGTTAGCACTCTTATTAAGACTGACCCCAGATCAGCATTCTTCATATAACTCCCTTCTGTCAGCCATGCGATCGGGCTCGTTCGTGGTAGGTTTGTTTTTGTCTCGGAAGAGCTGGAGCAACAGTGCTGCAGTCCATTCTGAGAGATTTACATCAGTATTATGTAACATTAACACAAACCATCTCATGCCACTTATATAGTGTTATGTCAGGAATCTCTTGTGGTTATAGCAACTGAATTCTGGAGCATGATTGGTGCAGTGGATAGGCCTTAATGACCAGCAGGTAAATGGCCTTTCAGCAGGCCTTGTTCTGACACCTCTAGTGGGAGTGGCTTATTAGTCCATGCGAACCGCACTGCTGTCCACCCGCCACTCCAGGAAATGTTTACTCAGGAATCCAAACCTGTTTCCTTCACCTCAGAGCCTCATTTGTTTGCGAGTGAAGTGATGGGCCCCCTCTCGCCTCTCGACAGTGTACGGGCGCACAAACACGAGAGCATGTGTGCGAGCGCGCACGCGCACACATGCACTAGCACGGGCGGTCATGCAAAAACACGAGCTCATGTACGCAAGCACATGTTAAGCATGTGTCAGTTCACATAGATGTACACGTATGCAGTCACACGCATGTGTGTATGCACATATACACTGGCACTTCCCATCCCATGTAAGTAGCAATAGCACAGTACTACCCAGCACTACAGTACTGATCAGAAACTACTGAGAAAACAGCGCTCTGTAGGTCAGTCTCTGTAGTCTCTGTACACACAAAAAAATGATAGAATGGATTATATGAACAGGCCCGGCATGACTAAGCCTCTGTTCCAGGTTTCACGGGGAGGAAAACATGTTTTCTACACCTTGTCTCACGCTAGACTCCTAAACAAACTCGTAACTTGCATAACTGCAGTCACACTAAGACCATTCATTCCTCTAGACCCCTCACCACATACATATACACAATCATACACACAAACACAGCTAGGTGCTTTAACCACTGAGAAACAACAATTGCACGTGTTTGAGTGGAAGGCGTGTCTGCTCTGACCGTCGTTTGTGAAGGCGCACCAGTTAGAGCTGGCCCATTAAACAGCTATGCCACGATTGTTTTTTTGAGCGGACTGTGTATAAATGAACGTTCGACTGCTGGCCATCAAAGGCACCACTCTGCACTCTTCATCTCCTGCGCCCTGACCAAGATCCTGTAGGTGCACACGGCTGGTGGCAGCACCATAATGGGCCCAGGTGGAGCTCCTCGGTAGGGCTTGCTTGTGGATGCGCTTTTTAACGAGGCTCTGATTGGATGTGCTCTGCCCTTAGAAGTCCAGACAAGTCCAAAACCTTTGTTGGACTTCATAGAGTCACTGTTACATATCTGGCATCTGTATATTGATTTTAGGCTCTGTGGGTGTGTCACCCCCTTCCTCCTCCGTTGCCGCACAGAGACGGTCGCCGGGAGACCGTGACTGCTTCACATCTCCGCTCCCTTGCTAGCTTTTATGTCGACTTGTTAAAACGTTCAGTGCTTCATTATTGAAGCAGCACTTGTGTCATCGTCTGGTCACTCGGACAGCATGCGTGACACAGCACCTACATGGCAAAGGGGACGAGAAGAAGCAGCTAAATATCTTGGTTAATTGTAAAAATGAATGTATTGTTAAAACCTTGTGAAAAGTCTTCAGTCTGTTGAATCTGCTACCTGAGCAGTGCTGTATCTGGCAGATCACTGTCTGTACAGCAACAGCAGGTGGCTTTAAAATGATGGTTCAGGTTCTTTGCTAGCTGCCTCTAACATGTATGGTTCCCCCGTTAATGATCTCCTCACAGATCTGCTGTTTGAAGGGTGCGTATCGCACCATTGGACAGCAAGAGTGCGCAGAGAACCTGAGGCTTCACACACTGCTGAATGCATGGTCTTGTATTTTAGATTAGATTAATTGCCCTATTTTTAGTTCTTTTTCGCTACATTTCACATTTAAATTAACAGCAAATTGCACAGTAGGTTGTCAGCTCTGGAGTCTATTGCCTAAAATCTGCTACTCAGATGTCTCGGCTGTATCTTCCACATAAAAGGCACTGCTGAGTGTTGCATCACTGCATAAAGCCAGTGTTATGGGTCTGCGGGCTGTTAAGCACTCATTAGGGCTTCTGGGAGGTGTGTGGATTTAAAGGGCTACAGGTAGCTTTAATGACTCCTGTTCAGCTGGTAATTGAGCAGAAGTCGCTGTATCTGGTTCTGTATACAGTTCCACTTCACAAAGACAGCGCCGCGCAAATGGGTTGGGTTACACAACCGGCAGAGCACTGGTGTTCGTTTTTTCCCTGTAATTGGTTTGTAGCCGCTCTTATTTGCCGTGCTGGGGATGGGGAGATGAGGCGTGACTAAGGTAAACTGCAACGGTTCAGAGGCAGCAGGCGCAGCGGGCGAAGCACTCTTCACGCACCGGCCTCCAGCTAATCAGCGGAGCTTTTCACGCTCTCTCCTGTTGCAGAAAGGTGTTGCTGCACACTGGAGGCGCAGGGGAGGGGCGGCGGTGTCAGGTAGGTTCTCCCACGTCAGACGGCTGTTATTGTTGGCAGCGAGCGTGGAGAGACGCCCTCAGAAAGCTCCGGCGGGTCCTCCGGCGAGCGCTCTGCTGCCTTTGATGTGGATCGTACGAGTGAGCTGATCTCGGCGCGATGAAAACACACAAAGTGCCTTGGGACTCTTGGGCGAATTGCGGATTGATCCGCGTCTCGCTGTTGGTCAGCTGTTCTTGTCTCCGCTGTTGGAGTCACTCATTAATCATACACGTTTCTTAAAAATGTTGCAAATCAATGCTTTTAAATGTAATATTTCAACACACAGGATAGGAAGGTTCTTTATGAATGATAAAAAGCCACTTTCCAAAATAGCGGATCTACACTGCGTAATGCTCAAATCAAAATCTACACTGCGTAATGCTCCATTACTACAAGTAATAGGTATTATGTACTATGTATTACCATATTTATTTTTCATTCGTAGTTCTACTGGATAGTTGGATAGTTCTACTTGCATATTTAAATGAGCTGAGCCCGAGCTCTCAGAGATACAGCACACCGGCGCTCCATTAAGCTTCTGGACATGGTTTTTACAGGCATCCACATAAAGACTTTTTTACTGGCCTGTGACTTTTACTGGAGCAAGAGTGTTAGCACGTACCTCTTTTTTTTTTTTTTAAACAAAGAACTCGCTTCAAATCGTTTTCCCATCATTTTTCCGACACTTTATATTAGGTTTTCTTTCCCTCCCTCTGCTGATGCTTCCGACTGTTTCACTGCATTTGTCTGGAAGTCTCTGGAGTGGCAGCAGTAAAACCTGGAAGAGTCTCGTGGCGTCCATCCGATAACCGTTTATGGTTTTCCACATGAGGCCCCTGTCCCAACCTGCCAAGCTGACCCGGGCGTGGTGAAATCTGTGCTGTCAGGGAGGTGGAAGACCCTTCAAGGTATAGGACGAAGGCCTCTGATTGGCCAGTGGTAGGAGGTGGAGGCAGCCCTCCACCTTTAATGGAACGGGGGCCTGTGGCCTTCTGGCCTTCTGGCATTCCTCCTTCGCACCTCAGCTTTCCTCATTATGAGCAAACCCAGTCCCAGCTATTGTTAATGCCAGTGCCTTTATTTTGGATCTGTTTGCATTATGTCTGTGTGACTAAACTATATATATACATTTATAAACTATATATATACATTTTAGCGTTTTTGGGACCTTTGAGGGACTATCAAAAGTAGCTACTAAACTATCAAAACTAGCTGTTGTCACCAGAAGGTAAACATGGTAACTCAGGGATGTGACCATTTATGGGTGTTTTTTTGAGAGACCAGGCATAAACCGGTGGACCTCATCCTAGATAGTTGAGTCTCAGACTTAATCCATTTACAGTGAAAGGTGAAACTTACAGGAAGGTAAAAAGCTACAGGAATGTGAAGTACAGGTGGTGTCTGCTGGCGTAAACTAAAACACAACATTGTGTTGTTTTGTATCAAGTACTAAAAAGCCAGGAATCATATTTTGATTTTCTCAAGTTGACAAGTACAATCTCTGACCTTTTAGGGTTAAGTACTGCTGTGTTGCTGGTTGTATTTTTTCAGTAACTTACTGGCAGGGATTAACAAAAGAAAAAATCTTAGTATAGTTAAAAATCGTGAAATTGTCTTCCGGATTTGTCAGGTCATCCATACCTAAGGTGGGAGAGGGTGAGTGGAGGAGCAGGTGAGTGGAGGCAGGGGTGGAGAAAGTTCTCCCGTCACCAGCTCCTTAGGACAGGGGAACAAAAATGGTATAGTTTGTTTTTGGCAGAGGAAGTGGAAAACAAGAGGATATAATTAATCTTAGCAATGGAGGCAGATGTGAGAAGTGGGGTTACTAATTGAAACCAAAAAGGTTCAGTGTTGCTGCTGCAATGTGCGTGAACAAGACTACTCCTTCCAGCTCTGAGGGGCTGTGGGCTGTCCCAAAGAGTGCTGCTAGCATGGGCATTGGTGACTACACATTACAGAACTGCCTAAAACTCGCATTACATTACGTCTCTGAATGTGATTACAAATACCTGCTACAAACCACAACAAAGGATGGTCCTGTCACGGCTTTAGAAAGCTTTAGAAAAGACCACAGCTGCTCTGTGATGAGATGAGGTAACAGTACAGCTGCACACTGTTTATATAAGGTCATTTAAGGTTTCATGTTATATTAAATTGCCGTACATCTGAAGGCAGGAACATACATAGTGAATGTTGGTAAGTGACTCATTTAAGGCAGGGAAAAAATTGTGGACAGAGCTCTTTTAAACCAGCATTAATGTGGGTCTGTACAACTGATACCAAGTCTTCAACATCAAGTGCTGTCCATCCCCAGGTGGCCTCACCATTTTCCCATGCTGTGGATGTTCTATTGACACAGATGCACCATGGGATCTGTAGTCAGCTGGGTGCTGCAGCTCTCCTTACTGTTCAAACATAAGGATGACCCGGGTGGGTCAGGCAGAGAGAAGAGTGGTTTAGTGCTCCCTCCCTTACAGCTCCGTCTCTCTGATGACCCCTCCCTGACATGCATTTCTCACCTCTGGTTGCAAAGACCTCATTCTTGACACACTGCTTCCATAGGTTGATACAACCACGGTCCTCTACAGTTAAGTGGATGACACAGACGCAACATCTGCTCGCGTCTGAGGGCCACAGCTCTGGTGTGGGAGTTGGTGGTGGTGGTGGTGGTGGTAGTGGTGGTGGGGGTGGGGCCAGCCCTCCCAATACACCTGTGCATTTGGAAGCAGTGGAAGGAATCTTCACACTAAAGGCAGTGCCATCAGGATTGTACAGCATCTCCTGCTCCCTCCCTATATAATGGCTAACCCTCCATCTTCCCTAATGCTCTTATCTCCTACAGTCAGAGGACCGTCCCTCTGTTAATCTACTGTTAATCAGACAACCGTATGATCGTGTCGTCGTTTCCCCACCCCCGGCTTGTCCCCTTTGCAGTGCGAATGAACGGGACGAAGGACGGGCTGACCTGCATGGACAAGAACCACGGCTGCGCTCACATCTGCAGGGAGACGCCGAAGGGGGGGATTGCGTGCGAGTGTCGGCCGGGATTCCAGCTCACCAAGAACAGCCGCGACTGCAAGTGTGAGTGGAGCTGGGCCGCCGGGGCTGCTGGGAAAATACAGCTGCCTTTGTCGTTTAGGGGGGGGGTGTCTCTTAACCTGACTGCTGAAGCTCTGCAGGAAACACAGTATAAAATAAACACAGTTTATAAACACAGTTTATTTTCTAGATAAATACCCACAAGGGCTAAAATAAATAGGTTTTAAACAGTTTTACATCATTTAGGAAGGCAGAAGTGATAGAAAGTCTCTCAGCAAAAGGCACCCACTCCCTGCTGTAGGGTTCATGGAGTCAGTTCAGCCTGAGTCTGGTGGAAGCACTAGCTGGTATTTGGAGAAAAGCTGTTTTGTTGTTTTTTTTGTTTTTTTTTAATTTTCTTTCTTCACACTAGCTCATGAAAAACGGCTGGAAAGGAGAGGAAAGGCATGTGTAGACAAAGCTGCGGTCTGTGTGTGTGTGTGTGTGTGTGTGTGTGTGTGCTGTCTAGGTCTGTCATCGGCTGTCTGCTCCAGTCCACACACTTTTCATTGCAGCCCCTCTTGAGTGGAGGCAAGCTGTACACCATCTCTCTGCCCCTTTGACACTGCATTTATTAGCTGTTACATTTTACACATTGTAAACAGTTAGACACTGGGAACAGCTAGCATCTGAATCCGAAGTAGCAAAAGCATGTGGTTAGCGTACAGTGTCTACATTTCACCTGCTGGCTTAGTGGAGTGTATATAGATTATATGTGGGTTTTAATGGACTCTGTTATAGAGGTACGCAAGTCACAGCCTCCAGTGATCCCTGCCCAGGCACAAAGGCCTTGTCTGAGCATCTGGATCGCCTGTATTGTGGAGGAGGAGGGTGTGGACAGGAGGTTCCTGAAAACTGTACAGTTTCAGCCCCGGCAGGCTCACGGCACTGTACGGTTTAGTGTTGGGTTGACTCGCGTGCGAGTCACGGAGCACATTGTTGGGTTCCGTTACCCTCCAGGGCAGTGGTGCTGGTTTGATCGCTCACCTCTTTTCATCCTTCTCTCGCTTAGTGACGTGTAACTACGGCAACGGAGGCTGCCAGCACATCTGTGAGGAATCGGAACACGGGCTGCGCTGTATGTGCCACATGAAGTTTGCGCTGCACTCTGACGGCAAGACATGCATAGGTGAGTCACTCTTGTCACTTGCCCAGAGTTCTGTCTCCACCCACACCACCTTCCCAAAGTTCTGTCTCCTCCTTTTTTTTTTTTTTTTTTTTTTTTTTTTTTTTTTTTTTTTTTTTTTTTTTTTTTTTTTTTTTTTTTTTTTTTTTTTTTTTTTTTTTTTTTTTTTCTCTTTCTTTCTTTTTTTTTTTTTTTTCTCTTTCTTTTCCTCGTCCAATCCCAGCAAAGACAGAGTTCTATCTCCACACGGTCTGTCTGGCCAGGTAACACAGCAACAGCTGCCCCTTCTTTACTGACTTTTGTCCCAACAGTCAAAGTAACATCACAGGAGAAGTAGGAAAAGTTGGGGGTGTATGAGAATGCACAACCCCCGATCTACACATCATACGGGCAACAGGTCCCTTATCACAGCTTGCAGTCTTCTGTGTGTCTGTGGGAATTTTTGACCATTCAAAAAAAAAAAAAGATTTTTTTGACCATAGTATTTGTGAGGTCAGACAATGTTGAATGAGGCTCGTAATCTCCGTTCTAGTTCATCCCAAAGGTGTTTGATGGGGTTAAGGTCAGGGCTATGTGTGGGCCAGTCAAGTTCTTCCACACCAAACCCACTCGACCATGACTTTATTGACGTTGCTTTGTGCATTGGGGCAGTCACTCTGGAACAGAAAAAGACCTTCCCCAAACTGTTCCCACAAAGTTGGAATCATTTGTCCAAAATCTCTTGGTATGCTCAAGCATTAAGACATTTCATGACCTGAGTTGTTACAATGGTGGCATCCAGCATCACGCTCAAATTCACTGAGCTCTTCAGAAGGCACCCAGTCTTGTTTGTAAAGGCAGACTTTATGGCTAGGTGCTTGATTTTATACACCTGTAGCAATGGGACAGAAAGAAACCTGACTTCAGTGATACATATAGTCCATATAGTGGGTTAGTACTTTTAGGCGAAACATTCCACAGCTCTCAAGACTCAGAGGTGGGCTTGTGAACCAAGATTAAAACCAAGGTTTGGACTTTTAAATAAGATCCTAGAAACATCCTAAAGCACAGAGATTCAGGACCCACAGACTCACTAAGTTACTGGGAACATGTCAAACCTGAAATTAGACATATGTCTTAGCATTATCTTTCATTTCTGTCAGGACTGTCTGGCTTCGACCAAAATTGGACCCAACATTAGGCTCAATCTAAAGTTAAGTTGCAGCACGAAATAAGAGGCAACTTGCTTCTGCAGTTGCTCTATGAGATAAATGGTCTCGCATCCCAGACACTCACACAGGACCTTAGTTAAATGGCCTTTATTTGATAGAGCTTCAACATAAAATCTGCTGGCAACTGTGGGATCCAGCTTTGAGATATATAGCCCAACATCTTCAACTAATGTTTGTCTAAGAATGCTGATGTACATTCAGCTTCCTCTTTCCAACACGGTTGTTTTCATTCAGACCTAAAAGGCAAGAACTGATCCAAGAACAGCATTCTTGGTTTTATATACATGATCCTCGGACTGGGTTCAGCCTGGGCCCGGAAGACCGACCTTAGGAACCCCTGGCGCCTGAAGAGCACCGGGGTGTTGAGCGCAGGCACTTTGACCGGTTCACAATGTGCTCCTTGTCCATATAGTTCTGCTTCATTTCTATCCATATGTTCCACACGCCATTAGTCTCGTCACAGAGGAGAATTTACTGGGGCCGCGGGAGCCGTAAAGCCGAAAGCTGCCTGCGCGGTCACTTACACAGCACATCCGAGTTTGATGTACGTGATGGTATATCCAACACGCACTGCGATTCTGCCCTGAGCCCTGAGCCCCTCCCTCCTCCCACCTGGTTAAACACACAGCAGGCATGAGACGTGCGTGAGGATTTTTTATTTCACACACCTGCCTTCTTCTTCTCCTTAAAGTCGATGATGCGTAGCGACAGGAGCTGAGGTCTTGGGCCCACTAAAAATTCTGTAGCATTTCACATTTAGTGTGATTATAATACTGTAATACATCAGCTGGAAGCCAAGTACTCTGGCAGGAGGACTGTGTGCTGTGTAGCCAATGACAACACATCTGTGTGACTCTTAACAAATTACGACAGCACTTTATGCTGCTTAGCCAATCAAACCGGTCCTATTTACTTCCTAATTAATCACAAACTAAGGTCTAAAGTTTAGAGTGGTACACGCTACCTGGAAGATGTACAAAATGTCTGATAGGAGCATGAGGCCTTAATATACACGTGTCAGGACAGCACACAGAAAGCCTACAAACATTCACACACAGTCACACGCTCTGTTAGCTGGTTTGGCTGGACTCTGCGCAGTTTCCTTTCTCTGCCTCTCATTCCCCAGCTGGATCCAGCCACCCTGTCATTAAACCAGAACTCAGTCAAAACTTCAACCGCTCACACAAATGAGACGTCTGCCTTGTCAGGCGGCCCCCAAGGACAGAGCAGAACCCGCTGCGGGGCAGAGAACCAGACAACGGAGGCCGGTGTCTCTCTCCCTCAGCTTGAGTCCTGCTGGAAGGGGCCCCTGCTCACCACGGCCTGCCCTGTGGCAGCAGTCCCCCCCCCCCCCCCCCACTGCTCTCACCAACTCTCTGCCCTTCCCACAAGCATTAATAGGCCAGAAAACCACAAGGCAGAGTGATGGACAGCTGAGCCCGGCTTGTACTCCGAGGGCCCTGCTCCCGCGTAACGAGGCAAAAGGCTTTCGCACCCGCTCACGAGAATAGCTTTATAAGATCTGGAAAACGTTAAACATTTCAGTCCGTTCTATAGCCGTAAACTGAAAAGCTGTGAGGTGGCTTTGCTGTTTGGGGGTTTGGACGGGGCAGACGTTATTTCGGTCGGTCGGCTCGTTTTGTTGTCAGGTTTGCAGTAGCCACATTAGGCAGCTCATCTGCAGATTTGACTCTTGGTACAGTGTTTCCACCATGTGGTCAGGAATGTTATTTGTTCATTAGTGTCTTAAGTTATTAGTCAGTCAGTCAAGCATTATTGCTGTTGGCTCCGAAAAGTCTAATGGGAAAGACTTATGATGATAGAACTATGGCCTGAAGCCTCTTCTACTGCCATCTCAGTAGAAGGTTGTTCAGGCTGGCAAATCAGAGGCTTCTTCCTGCTGCTGTCCTCACACTCTCTGTCTCTGTCTGTCTCTTTGTCTCTCTCTGCCTCTCTCTGTGTCTGTCTCTTTCTGTCTCTATATATCTCCCTCTATCTAAATCTTTGTCTCTCTCTGTCTCTTTGTCTCTCTCTCTGTCTGTCTCTTGTGTGCTTGTTGATGCAATGGCGATAGATGATTAGCACAGTTTCAAAACTCATTCAAAGTAGCATCAAACCATTAACACACCCACACACACACACATGCAGGGCACACAGGGATCACTATTTGCTATACCAGTGCCGGGTAATAAAACATTTACGGCAGAGTTCTGGCATTTTCCTCGGTGAAGGTGGACGAATGAGCTGCATTTGTTGCCTTCGTTTGCTCCTGCAGGTGTTTTTAAAGTGAAAAGCTGGCTGGTCTCTCTGAACCCTTCCACCTAGGCTCATAGCCTCATTGCTCATACGTTTCCGTACAGTGAAATGCCTTACCAAATGTGGAAAGGTCTGCCTTGTTGGTAATGCTAATCTTAAACACATGCTGTCTAGCTAGCACGGTCATGGCAAGAATGCAAATTAAGTCATTACAACACAACATAATAATTCGTCCCTACCTCATAAGTTCCGTAGCATGAACCTGTGAACATTATTGCAAGTGGTCTAATTCACATTTAGTGGAGCTGCATTTAATATATTATTTTTTATTTGCCTGTCATCTGTTAAAGTCGCATAGCTTGCTCACAGCAGAAACATCTCAGCAAAACGGCAGAATAGGCACTTAAAAGGACTCAAACTAAGTGAGATCAGCAGGAGAGGTTAAGACTTTGTTAGGCAGGGGTAAGTGAGATAAGCAGGTGAAGTTTAGGAAATAGTTAGCCAAGGCTGAGAGAGATCAGCAGGTAGCAGTTAGCTATTCAGGGCTCAAAGAGATCAGCTTGTGAAGTTAAGAAAAGATAAGAGCTCATTTAACCAGGGCTTAGACTCAAACTAACTGAGATCAGTAGGTCAGATTAGAAATTATTTAGCCAGGGCTGAGTGAGATCAGCCCTCAACAGGTAGACATTAGTTAACCAGGGCTGGTTGAGATCAATAGGTAGGAGTTAGTTAGCTAGGACTGAGGGAGGTCAGCCCTCAACAGGAGCTAACCAGGGCGGATTGAGATCAACAGGTCAAGTTAGGAGTTAGTTAGAGCCATGCACAGCACTATCAGGTGGCACTAAAAACTGCACACATTGGAAACACGTTGGGAACACGTTGGAAGTGCTTCGTGGAGGTCTGCCTCGGCTAGCTGCCCTCCACCCTGAGAACACGTTGGAAGTGCTTCGTGGAGGTCTGCCTCGGCTAGCTGCCCTCCACCCTGAGAACACGTTGGAAGTGCTTCGTGGAGGTCTGCCTCGGGAGGTCCACCCTGAGGAACACTGGAGGCTGCCCTCCACCCTGAGAACACGTTGGAAGTGATCCGGCCTCGCATGGCCAGCTTGTACTCGGGAGTATTTTAAGTGTGCAGCTCCGAGTGCTGGTCACTGTCCACGAAGCTGCTCACACCTGTCTGAAGTTCATTTGCACCCAATCTGCAAGCCCATTATGCTAAAATTAGGATAATATTCTTGTTCAGAGACACATAACCAAACTTCTGTAAGGTCTTCACTTTCAGGCAACTTTCCTTGTTAAATAAAAGTGATGAAAGAATGAATGTCTGAATGAATGGATGAAAAGTTAATTTTCCAGATAGCAAGGAGACAGTGGTGGTACATAAAGAAAGATCAGAAAGTTTGGTTACTACTACTCAGTTTAAGTGTATTCTCACAGATTGTTCTGTGATATGTGGGTCAACCTTAAAACACTAAAGCAGTATTTTTGCAATGTGTGTGTGTGTGTGTGTGTGCGCGTGTGCGTGCGTGTGTGTGTGTGTGTGTGTGTGTGTGCAGAGGAAAGGAGTGTCCAGCAGCAGGTACATCAGCCACAGCTGTTACCCAATGGTAAATATCTGTTTCTTTAGCTCCCCTCCTATTGGCTCGCTCCTTCTGCCTGTGGGCGTGGTGATGCTGGAACTCTTGACTAATCCAGTGGAAGCACCTCCCCTCCTACTTTCTCATGACCAGGGTCGGGCTCGGTCCTGTTTCACAGCCAGTACTCGTAGTCGGGCCAGTTTAACACATATCATCCGCAACAAGAAAAACACTTATGAAATCGCATGGCCATTTGTAGTGTGAACCGCTATATTCTGGTTTTAATTACACAGGAACTGGCCAAACTGAAATGAAACCGAGCCCCACCCTGCACGACACACTCCTGCCCACAGCACCTGCACCTTTCACCTTTCTGCATATATTTTGCATCAAGAACAAAGATGGCTCCTCTAATTTCACCGCATGGTTTACTGTATTAAAGAGCCACGTTCAGTCACATATGGTAACAAGTAAAGTTTTCACTTGTCCTACAGTGGATGATAACTAGTTTCCCACTGCACAATTACACATGTGTTTCAGCCAAATGTAACTGGCTCACCAAGTTATATATATAACCGAAGGTTAAGTTTCCTTCACACATATTAAGTGTAGTTCACAAGTGTCAGTGAGTTTTAAGAAAATCTTGCCAGGGTGGTTTGTTAATGGGGCTTTAATCTCTGTTCTGTAATTGAGAAAAACTGATCTGTGGCCAGCATTTGCTCTGACTAAACAACGTTCTGCCATTATCCTGCACACGGTTTGGAACCTCTGCTTGCTTGTTGGCTAAAAGTGCAACACTTCACAGTTCTGCTTGGCTGCCAGTGCTTTTCCACCCTGAATCTTAACACCAACCTGTCTCTCACTCCATGAAGTCCCGCCACAATTTGTCAGCGTCTCCCCGGCAGTGCTTGCTCGGACAAGCTTCCACGCTCTGTAGGAGACTGAGTGTGCGTGCGTGGTGGCATTCGAACCTCTGCACGGCGTCGATGTGAGCTGCAGGTGGCCGATGGCGCTCTGTAAACCTCGTGCCAAGGCCTTTACCACACAACGTGCGCTCGGGACTTGGTCGGAGTCCTCCGCGAGATTTCGGCATCAGCGTTCTGCAAGTGGGAGTGAATTTGTGGGGTGTAAACGGAGAGCTTCCTTTTCACACTTCTTCACTCTTGATGCTTGTTTGAACAAATGCCAAACACCTTTAAACACAAAATGAAGGAAGTATGAACCCTAAGGCTCTCTTTCGTTTTTAGTCTCCCTCAAATTCTTTGGTCTGCCAGGTTCAGAGATTGGATCTCAAACTCAAACTAAGTGAGATGAGCCGGAGTTTGTTAGCCAAGGCTGAGAGAGATCATCAGATAGTAGTTAGTTATCCAGGGCTGAAAGAGATCAGCTCATGAAGTTAGAAGCTCATTTAGCCAGGGCTAAGATTCAAACTATGTGAGATAAGTAGGTCAGATTAGAAGTTAATTAGCCAGGGCTGAGTGAGATCATCGGGTCAGGTTAGTAGTTAGCGTTAGCCATGCGGAGGTCTTCCTTGGATAGCTGCCCTCCATCCTGAACCAGCCCTGAACATCCTGAACAGGTTGTGTCAAGCTTGTTGCCAAGGCCACTCCACTAACAATCTGCTCTTTGGAGTTGCCTCTTGTTGATTTGCGAGCTGATATCAGAACTATTCAAAATAAATTAAAAAACAAGATGCTTTGTGGGCTCTGGTCCATTTACATGCTGCTGCTGTTATTTTGATCAATAAAGGACCCTACACAAAAACACATTGCTAGTCTCTATTGAAGACCATCAATGGAACATTAATGCCTTGCTTAGGGATACACAAAATAAGTCTAGTGAGCTCAAATTGTTTCTCTACCAGATGTGGTTATGCAATTTTATGCCTGAAGGAAAACTTTCACAAAAGCCCATACCAGAGTGTGATTTGTGTGTGCATCTCTTTAGGCAAAGCCGTAATCATCATACTGTAAATACCCCCCGGCCCCACCCCCGATCCATCAGTTACTGGCTCACTAAGCATTTTTTAAACATGCCACGGCACCCTCCAGCAGTGCTTTCTTAATGTTGGTAAAGCCTGCCAAAGACCAGCCCTACCCCCCAACAACACACACGCACACACACGTACCCACACACACACAAACACTTCTCTCTGAAGTTGGCTAGTTTACACAAGCGTATGCTGGGCTTCGCATTCTCCGCCCCATATTTAGGTTTGTGTGTGGGAAGGAGAGGAGGTTTCTGCTCTTATAAGTATTTCAATATTTACAACACTACATATAACAACAATGCAACAATATTTGGTAGATAATCATGTTCTGAGCAGTTTACGTATTTATCAGTATGATAGTGTGTTCTCCCTGTGTCATCAAACCCATGAACCTAACCTCTCCTGTACCTTTGGGTGTGTACTCTCTCTCTATGTGTCTCTCTCCATCTCTCTCATGTATATACTCTCTCCCTTTCTCTGCCTCTCTCTGGAAATGGATGATTCTTTTCATATACCCAACTAAAACCTGAAAAGCCTTTCTTAACATTAAAGTAAAATAAGGCTACTAAAAAACCAGCAGCCAGGTTTGTAGAGGCAGACGCGGCGTCCAAAGCTCTAAACGAGACGTCAAAACGCTGCAGGCTCAGTAATAACAGCAGTTCATGATCACTACCGTGAACACGGACAGCTGCCTGACACAATAACACTATCGTCCATCACCAAAACACCATCATAAAATGCTTTTACAGAGAGGTTATTTAAAATGGGGTTATTGTTTCACATTTTAGCAACCTAAATCTCGGGTCCATAGGCTGAGTGCTGTGGTTTGATGAAGTGTCCTTTAATTGTTTATTTTTTTATAAATGGGTTTCTCTTTAAGGAGGAGAAGTCCTAAGTCTGCACAGGCAGCTCCTAGTTGTTGTAAGACAGATGGTTTATTTCGCTTCACCAAAGGCGAAGTTCCTCAGTCAGACTTGTCCCAATGTGGTATTTTTGTATGCCAACACAAAGACAATGCATTGTGGGATGTTTTTTTGCTTTCCATATTATAATTGTATTGTCTGATGTTTCCATTGTTTTGTCTAATGCCTGAATATTGAAGACCCGATGGTTTGTGATGTAACTCACAATTATTTGTGTGTGTGTGTTTGTGTCTTCAGAGACTTGTGCAGTAAATAATGGAGGTTGTGACAGCACGTGTCACGATGCTTTAACAGGGGTACGCTGCAGTTGCCCTGTGGGGTTCACACTTCAGCCTGACCGCAAAACCTGCAAAGGTAATACGCTAACTCACAAACTCTATTACCCTCTCTTTCCCTCACACACACACACACACACACACACACACAGATGTGCTAACCACCATTTGTTTGTTTATATGGTTTGCTTTTCATCCAGCTGTCAGGCATAATTGCTCCATGCGGGACGGAAAAGTGCTCACAAATTAAATCCGGTGTGTGGGGGAGGGGCGGGGGGCGTGGTGTGGACAGGCGAGTTTAAAGGTGCAGGTGGACAGGCAAGTTTAAGGGCACGGGGGGGGGGGGCGAGTTTAAGGGCAATGGGGTGGACGGGCGAGTTTAAGGGCAATGGGGTGGGGGGGCGAGTTTAAGGGCAATGGGGTGGGGGGGCGAGTTTAAGGGCAATGGGGTGGGGGGGGCGAGTTTAAGGGCAATGGGGTGGGGGGGCGAGTTTAAAGGCAATGGGGTGGACGGGCGAGTTTAAGGGCAATGGGCTGGGGGGGGCGAGTTTAAGGGCACGGGGGGGGGGCGAGTTTAAGGGCAATGGGGTGGGGGGGCGAGTTTAAGGGCAATGGGGTGGGGGGGCGAGTTTAAAGGCAATGGGGTGGACGGGCGAGTTTAAGGGCAATGGGCTGGGGGGGCGAGTTTAAGGGCACGGGGTGGGCGGGCGAGTTTAAGGGCAATGGGGTGGGGGGGCGAGTTTAAGGGCAATGGGGTGGGGGGCGAGTTTAAGGGCACGGGGTGGACGGGCGAGTTTAAGGGCAATGGGGGGGGGGGCGAGTTTCAGGGCACGGAGTGGGCGGGTGAGTTTAAGGAAGAATCAAAAAGACTGGGAAAGCATGGGAAAGATAATTTAAGAATTTAAAGCAAGACAGAGTAAATAAAAAAAAAAAGAAAATGAAGAAAATAAAAAAGAAAGAATGGGAAGAGATCCTGGATATTAGGGAGCTGGAAGCTACTGATGTGAGGCCTCAGACCCCTGCCCGCCCCTCCGATCCCTTCTTCTCCTCTCCTCTCCTCTCTTCTCCTCTTTTCTCCTCTCCTCTCAGAGCTCATAATGTCACATTAACAATGCTCCCTAAAAGAACATTCACTTTTATTACTTTGGTTTGGGAGAGAACAAAAATGAAACCAGCCCCAGACAGCACTGGCAGAAGAAGACAAACGCTTTGCTTCATGCCAGGGGCAGAAAAATTGAGAGGGCAGCGTATTACTTTATTTCATTTCTAATGTGCTTATTTCATCCAGATGATGCCGGCCCCTTACAGAGACGGACGCCTCATTTACAGAGATGATTCAGTCTTAATCTGAACCATCCACGTCTATTCAAAGCCAATGAAAGGCTAGCAGAGACAGATGATGTATCGATCTTCCCTAGTCAGAGTTGAGTCTAGAGTTGAGCCGTGGGCCTTTGGGCGCCTCCGAGCATTAAAGTTTCCCTCCTGTTCCAACCGCACCAGCATCAGGATGTTCTATTGCCCTGGGCAGTGGTGCCAGACCATAGGAGGGCAGCTCCATTCTGCCCCTCACACTGCTCTCTCTGTCTCTCTCTCTCTCTTTCTGTCTCTGTTTATTTCTCTTGGTCTCTATTCTTTTCTATCTCTATTCTTTCCTCTCCCATCATTTTCGCCCTGGACAGACAGCAGTGCTGGTCTTATGATTCTGCATCTTCTGTATGAATACAGAATTTTTTATGAATACCCAATAAAATTTCAAAGTTCAACACAATGTAGTTTCTCCAGCACATGGTGCTACTTTTGACATGAAAAAGCAGCAGACAACAGTGCAAATACAATAATAACCATGAAATACATGCAATCAATTACACAGCACTTTAGTTGAACTATACATATTTATATACAGTACATTTAACAATCACTAAGCAAAGGAAAAGTCTAGTAGACTGTAGTTCACTACACAGCAGGCAGTGGAGTGTGTTAATGGAGTGGATTAATGGAGTGGGTGAATTGCTTTTTTGGTAGCTGGTAATATATTTCAACAGCTTAACCATTGTCAGAGGAGCAGACAGGTGTACAGTGAGACCACTAAGGTAAATCTCAAATGTAGGGTGCCTGGGTATAGCAGGCAGTCTGAGTACATGTACGATGATGAAGCAATTACCTTGAATGTTCAAGAGTCCCTTCGGCAGATCTGTTCAGGAGTCTGACTGCCCGCTGACCCATTCAGAAATTATAAGGTGCTTTAGCCTGTCTAATATTGCACAGAGCCCCTACATATTGCAAGAAAAAATAGTAAAAGAATTATTCAAAGCTAATAGAACTTCCATGAGATTAGTTTTACATTAATGCTTTATATTTTCAAGAGACTGCACAGATTTTCACTCCTCACCACACACAGCTTTTTTTACAATGCAACTTTTCATCTGTGAAATTAATGCTAAATTATCTTTGAGATAAAATGGCAGCTTTCAAAGTAATCTGAATTTTTTAAATGTTCTATGTGTATGAAGTAATGTTTTCTACATATATTGTTTGTAATGTGATTCCTTATAAAAGATTTAAGAACCTTCTCTGTGCTGTAACCCTTGTTTTCTTTTTAATTGACGCATGAAAGGAGGGTGAGCAACCTCTCTCGCTCTCTCTAGTGTGTCCTGTTTTCTTCACTTCTCTAAGGTTTTGGTTTTTGATCCATTTCCCCTGCAGACATTGACGAGTGTCGCATGAGTAACGGAGGCTGCGACCATGTGTGCAGGAACACGGTGGGAAGCTTCGAGTGCAGCTGTAAGAAGGGCTACAAGCTGCTGACCAATGAGAGGACCTGTCAAGGTTGGAGCATGCTCAGTACTGACCAGCAGTCTGCTCTGTTACTCTGTGCTTTCCATGTTACTGTGAGTTCCAGATAAGTCCATTCATGACCATGTAGTCATGAGGATCGTGTGTCTTTTCAATTTCTATGTCTATCTTCCACCTTCGTTACAACTTCAAATGTATTCACACCAAAGTTGTCAAGCCTATAACTGGATGTGCAAAACCCCGGGTTCTGTGGGTCATTCTTGTGACCCAGTTCACGTCAAAGGGCCAGTATCGGGTGACTGTTGGGCGGGGAAGCACGCCCAGTTGCTGCGCACGCGATTTCGTCTGGCCCTGCCGAAAGCAGACGCTTGCGTGTTCCTCGTCATTTCCATCTGATTTCGGCCGTGGAGGTTTGTCGGGGCTGTGGTGTGAAGGTGGCCGCCTGACTAAATGGCACAGTTTGGCTCAGGCTGGCCTGCTGGTCCTGACAGCGCAGTCGCATACCTGTGACGTTTGGACAGAACTGAGAGGAGTCATGGTAAAGGAAAGGGAGGATGGAGGTTGGGGTCTCAGCCGGGATTTTGCCATAGATTAACTGGTTACCTTAGATTAATCATGGTTGGGTGTATGTTAGGTGATATCCAGAGGTGACCAATGCCCTTTCAATCATATACAGCCTTTCATTTTGACCCACAGCTACTTGACTCCAAGATACCCAGTACTTGACATAGACAAGGGCCTGTATACATGTAATTACATGAGGAGTTGTCTAAGATATGGTAGAGAAGCTAAACAATAAAGAAGTGAATTACATGGGGCCCAAGAGCTTAACCTGCAAGCCAATAACCTCAGCTGGAAAACTAACTGAGACACACTAATTAAAAACATTGCATGGTGTTCCAGTTAAGAACTTCAGGTAGGCTATATGTTCTGAAAAAAAGCCATTTCCCTGCTGAAGACTACCCAGCATGCATCTGTGCTCCATCCAGACTTTGCACCCTGACCTGGGGGCTGTTTTCTTTCCAACCTCCCCACTAGGCCCCTGGGTGAGAGCGTGGGAATACCTAGCTGTCAGCACTTTCACCATGATTCTGCCTTATAATGCTGACCTGAGATCAGTTTTTTCTGTTTCTGTTATGGTGCTTTAGGTGTGGAGAACTGATCAGCGTGCCTGCTTTTCAGTATCTGAACCGGGGGAAGGGGTCTTGGGAGTGGAGTGTGCGGTGATGGGAGTATCTGGGAGGTACCCCTGTTCGTGTGATGTTTGGCCTGCTATTGTTATTTCGGGAAAACAGTAGGTGTGGACCAACAAAGAAAAATCTTATCTTTAGCCAGTTTTCTGCACAATGACCCCTAAGGTGAGAGGTCAGACAGATTGCTCAGTGATGATCCTGATGACCCAGAAGACTGAACTGTTTGTGTTTCTCACTGCTCTACGGCATGATTCACTTCATCGGCTAATAATCAGGCCCTGATAACAAGCTCATATCAGGCAGAGGTGGAAAAGAGAAACTCTAGAATTCTTCGGCATTTCATTCTGTTGAGGACACAAGGCCATCTAATATAGCTTTCATGATTAGTGTCAGTGGTTACTGTTAGAAATGATTGGTGCAGTAACCATGAGTAACCATGTCTGATTTCCAGGTACAATGAAACACTACAGCTGAAGTTTCCACTCTGAGTGGAACTGTGGCTAATAATAATGGATGCTGCCAGTTCACATACTTTGTTAGTTTTGTCAGTGGGCTTAAGAAACTGACTGGCTTTAATCCTGCTTTAAGCTGAGGCTTATACTGGAAGACGCTGACTAGGGTTAACCCTGCTTTAAGCTGAGGTTTATACTGGAAGAAGGCAGCAAGCAAATGGTATTCCAGTCAACTGCTTACATAAAAGCTTAAGAATAAACTGCTGTGTGTTGGCTGGCTGAACTCCACGTCACACACTTGACCTTTCACCGGTCCCCCTCTGGAGTCCTCTGCCTGAAGACGGGTTGGGGGGGGTGGGTGGGTTCGGTGCTCCGTCGACATGCTCCGGGCGGAACATGTAAACAGAATGTTTGCTTTATCTGGGCGAGAGAGGGTGGCCCCTGGGCTCCATCAATCAGGATGGGGCTTGTCCTTCGCCACCTCTCCGAAGATCTGGACACATTCCTCAGCCATCAGCGAGCCTCCTGCCTCTAGCCCCCAGAAGGGCCATTCAGACTCGCTGCTTATCTGATCGTGCCCCCGTGTGCTTAGAGAGGGGCTGATAGAGCCCCTATCTGCACTCTATAAACAGTCTAGCTGTTAGTCCTTCCTCAGAGTGCCATTGTTTCTGCCCTTCGGTGGAAGGGGAGCCGTCAGGGCTGAGATCGGCAGCCAGCGGAGGCAGCGCCTGCAGCCGAGATCCCCCCCGCTGCACCCTGTGCGGTGGAGCACGTACACAGGCCCACTGCAGCCTGTCCCGCATATGCAACTCCCTCCTCCCATGGGAACTTTCCAAAAACAAGAGCCCCTCCCAGCGATCCCGCTCAGATCATCACAATGCAGATCATCGATCCCATCCCCACGGCGCATGCTCGGAGCACCGGGAGATCTCGCGCCGGCAGAGTGGCCTGCCTCGAGCTGGAGACTCGTCGCGCCTCCTTCGAGATCTTTGCGCAAGCACTTGCGGATGATTGGCATGTTTGGGTGCGGAGCAGCCGAGTGGGCGGAGCCGGCTAGCGTGACGTTGGTGTCGTGCGGAGCACAGGCTAGTCGACATATGGCTAGAGAGACCAGGCTCTGTCAATGACTCTGCCAGCAGCTCATAAACAGTGTCTGATGGCTGAACTGGGCCCTACAAAACAGAGAAACTCGGGGGGGAAACTGCAGATTGTGCAAACATAAGGAGTTTACTGTGCAAGTCACAGTCCTGAATAGCAAGTGAAATGATCCACACTTTACAATTTTTCTTCCCCAAATCAACCAAATGTAATTCAAGATCTTCTGTCATCTTCTTCGTGGATTTGGAAGCAGCTGTGTTACTAGGAACCACTGTTAGCCTGATGTGGCAGTGAGTTGAAGTGAATTCCATGCCCACTCAGTGGTCAGTGTTTTTCAGTAGCTGGTAGACCCTTCTTGCTTCACAAGAAACACGTCAGTGCATCAGTTCCTGTGGTTTTTGCTAATGGGCTGTAGGACTGTTCACTGGGTCCTGCGTCATGCTGAGCTACTCCACGGTGTGTGAGGATGGGACATATACCACGGATGTTTGAACCTTCTCAAAGTTGTTTGCCGTTTCCTGTCCAGAACTTAGAACCTCGTTAATCGACGTGGCTTGTAGTAGTGGGGTGCGTTGCCTCTTTGGAAAACTTCGGAAAAGGCAATGTGGATTTGCTGTCAAATTAGCCATCAGTCTTCAACAAAAGCCCAAAGGCATTTTGATTATCTCCAGTATGAATGTTTTGATTACCTGTGGTGATGCAAATCTGGCCCGTTTCATTCCTAATAAGATTTGCTTAACTTCTTCAGTTCTACTCTACAGCAGTTGTTCTACTGCAAAGCATCGAGCTAATTTTTCATTTAGATGAGTTAAAGGAACTTGGTGGACATTACAGAAATTTTGAAAAAGAATTCGTAGGGTCAAACAGATGATGTGGTATTCTACTAGCTGTCAAGATGAACTCCATAGACTATGTCTAAACATTTTATTGTTATTTTAATATAAATGCTGACCGTCACTTGACGTGTGAGAGTTGAATCATGACAGAATTATGGTATGTGAACGTATAAATTCTTCTCTGGCCATCCTGCGCTAGGTGTCCGAATGAGCAGTGTAGCAATGGGTCCGGACGGATTGCTGGATTGGGTTACTGCACACATTCCTCATTAAAAGGGGTGGGGCTGTGGGCCCAGTGGGAAAATCATTTCCACATGGGCTGAGGAAATGGGGCCTGGCGGAGCCTCTTTTAAGAGTCTGCCTGTAGTGTAAAGCCCCACTGAGCTGTGTTAATGATCTACTATGATACACTGATTGTACAAAAATGATGAGCACATCACTGTAATGGATGGTGCAAGAAGATGCAGTGGATTATTTAACATAGTTAATGCTGTGATCCCTAGAAGTCCTTCACAGATACTTACATTTTTTCAAATATCGATTGGTTAATTGAATAAACTTAAAAATACATTTTAAATCTGAACTAGGAACCTTTCCCATATTTGGCACAAGCTAAACATCTTCTTTAATGTGTCCTTTTCCTCCTCTTTCTCTCTGTCTCTCTCTCTCTCTCTCTCTCTCTCTCTCTCTCTCTCTCTCTCTCTCTGTGCAGACATTGATGAGTGCTCCTTTGACCGAACATGTGACCACATGTGTGTGAACTCGCCAGGCAGCTTCGAATGTCACTGCCACAAAGGCTACATCCTGTACGGAGTTGCTCACTGTGGAGGTAAGGGGCCCGTCCTCCCAGCACACAGTCCAGTTCAGGGTTAGTCCCCTGGGGCTTCCCACCCCCTTCCAAGCCGGACATTGATGCTTCCACTTGGCACTCTGCAGTACTCATAACATAAGCGGACTCCAGCTCTGACACGCCCACTCCAGCTCTGACACGCCCACTCCAGCTCTGACATGCCCACAAATGCTAATGAGAACATTTGCATCAGCTGCAGGACGTTATCATAAGCACACTCTTGTTGACGTTTTAGAGCACCTATTCCACACACATTCGCTAGTTATTACAGCCTTTGTGGCCCAATATTTTATTTGATCTTTTATTTTATTTTTATTTCTTTATTTATAACGGAACAGAGTCACTGATCGTTCTGAATGAAATGGCCTACTCTGTTCTTTTGTAGGAGGGAGCAGTATGTGTGGTGGTTTGTGATTGGTCACATTGTAATCTTAGATGCAAATGATCAGCTGAACCACGTGTGAAGTCGGTCTGCTGCCGGTCTTCTCCCACTTCTACTGCTCAGAGAAATCGCTCCCACACTGAGGGAGACAGTACGGGTTGAGGGTGTCTGAGGTGATGCCATTTGGGCAGTTCCACAATAGCCAGCTCGTCTAGATGCTGTCTCGTCTGGTCTCGTCATCGTAGCCCATGCTGAGCGAAGTGTTTACGGACTGATTTATGAAGCACTCGGGACAGCAGTGGCCTCTGGTAGCTTCTGGATGAGTCAGAGAAGGTTCTGGGGAAGGGGTGAGGATTAATGGGGACGAGGCTGGGGTTGCCCTGGCAAAACCACTGAGACCACCAGGCATTGTTAACAGGCCCTGCTGCGAGGAACAGGTCACTCCACGTCTGCCCATGCTTGCCCTGCCTTCAGATTAGAGGCAGACTCATCGGGGTGCCGGAGAGCGTTCCGGTTTCCCGTAATAACCCCGTCAGCAAAGAGAGGGACGCAGACAGAGCAAAGTGCCCCAACCCCAGGCCGGGGCCCCTACCCCAACCCCGCCCCCTATTCAGCCCCGCCTCTCTTAGACAAATCCTTGTATGCAGATATTTTCACTTTTCCCACTAATGACCGTGGATTAACATTAGTACAGCTCTCAGTACAGCCTAATTGTGTTATTTAGGGGGGGATTTGTGTTGTTCAGTGAATTTATCTTCAGCTGCACTGTAGAATAATCCTGCAGTTGACTTGCAAGGGTTGCAGGGATAGAGTATCTATGAAATAGGGCTTGAATTGCAGCCAGGCATTTGGGTAAGTTGATTTGTTATTTATTACATGCTCCACAAAACGCTTCCCCTGTAGCTGCATGAATAACGCAGTGGAAATAACAGGTTTGGATTTCAGGCCTGATTAAGCCTCTCAAATACCCAAGATGAATTTATGACCCAGCTTTGAATCTGTGCAAACAGTAAGCGTGCGGAACTGTGATACGCTGTCACGCCACCACCTCCCCTATGCTTCCATGCACACATGCGTACACAAAACACACACACACACACTCGCACAGACACACTCGCACCTTTGTGTCCTTCTCACTCACCTGAGTTTGAACTGAGGCATGTCCACACAAGAGGAGGAAGAGGTATCTATTAATGTTTACTGAGTTAAAGACAAAGATAAATGTCACTGACACGTCTTCCTTTTGTGCCTACAGACACACACACACACACACACACACAAGGTCACTTGAGGTGTCAATCAAACAGGCGTTTGTCTTTCCCGCCCTCCTTTATGCGGCCCTGCTTCTGAGATTAATGAAAGCTCATTAGGAAACGCAAAGTCAATGGTTTTGGTCCGGAGTCGGCTGGAGTCCAGAGGGAGAGAGTGAGGAGAGACGCAGGCAAAACAAAGACCTGGGAGAGCAGGCCCATTCATGGCCCTTCTGCTCTTAGCTTAAGCTCAAGGCCTTTGATATTTGTAAAGTCTTTTTATGCTTCAGAAACACTCAAACCAACTCTCTCTGTTTCTCTCTCTCTCTCTCTCTCCATTTCTCTCCCTTTCTCTCTCTGTCTTTCTCTCGCTCTCTTTCGCTCCCTCTTTTTCATTCAGCTGCCATCTGGTTTGCTGTGTGTAAAAGAGTGATTGTGGTTTGCTCTTTCCTCTTTGAGGGGGAAAAAACAAAAGCCGTCGTTAGGGACAGATGAGGAAATGCAGCCCGGTGAACGCGCACACATATGCTCGCCCGCCGCTGAGAAAGGGCCGATTGAGTCAAGGTGGAAAAGCGATTACTGACAGTGTCAAATGATCTGCCAGCCCCTGGCTGCTGTTTATTTTAGATTCTCAGGGAGCCTTTTTTTATGTGTTTATTTGATTAATGTTCTTGCAGCACCGAGGAACCAGTATTGCTTCTCACTAGCATCATTAAGAAAACGCGCCTGTGCCTTCGCGCTTTGGGGTCTGCTCTCCCCAAGAAGCCCGACATTAGTAGAGTAGAGGGTGACGTACCAAACAGCAGAAGGTTGGGGGCTTAAGTGCATGATGTGTAGACTTGTTGGTAGACTTTAGGAGTAAGACCTTCAGACTGCACAGTGGTCTCAGGGCTGCACGTTCGCAGGACGCCTTTTCAGGACACATATACATTCACAGCATTTAGCATGCGCCGTGGTCCAGGACAAATTACAATAGCGCTAACAATTCCTTGAAAGTCGATAGTGAGATGGTCTAACCGGTCGTGGCTTGTGGCCTGTCTGCTTTGGGGTCGCAACCACACAGCACCGCACAGTTCAGCGGGTTCTCTTACCGAGCAGGTCACTCAGCAGACGAGAGGCCTGGTGTTGACACAGTGCCTCAGACGGGATAAGTCAGAGCTGTCTTGTGGCCGTCCAAGACCAGAACAGGAATCCCACGATCCAAACTGAAAACACAGCATGTGTTCTGAGGGCAGCTCCCACACCGGCAGCTGTGTTTTCACTGGGAAGCCCATCCTGAGGTTACAGAGCAGGGCTTCCTAAAAGCCTTCACAGGATAATGACCATCATTTGATAGTGGGACGAGACCTCTGTGAACAGTCTCTGTTTCATAACTTAGTGTGGTGCTGCTCTTGACCTGTGATCAGGTGACCGCATCCTCCCCCATAAAGGATCTGAGCGTATCAGAGGGGTTGATGTCACCCTTGTTTTGGTTTCCAGACATCGACGAGTGCAGTATAAACCGCGGTGGCTGCAAACATGGCTGTGTGAACACGCTGGGCAGCTACGAGTGTACCTGCCCACCCGGACACAAAATGCACTGGAACAAGAAAGACTGTATTGGTACGTGTACACCACTGACACCTACTGGCCGACTCACACTTTGCAGCATACTGGTATACTTTATACTAGCATACTTTATGCAGGATTTTAAGGGTTTTGAGGATAGTGAAAGTGGTACTTTTTGTAGTGTATATTATTGTTCATCATTTGTTATTATTGTTAATATTGTTTTGATAACCGTGTACTTAATTTTTTTCTTTATAGTATAGATACTATAAACCTAAGATACTTTAAACCTAATCTCCAAATTGCCAATAGTTACTGCACTGAAGGTGCTTGTGTTCCTCACAGAGGTCGTGAAGTGCGCGTCCAGCACGGTGGCCCCCAGAGCGACACTGTCCTGCAGCAAGACAGGCAAGAAGGAGAGCTGCTCCCTCACCTGCGCCTCAAAGGCCCACTACCTTGCAGGTACAGGTGTGCTACCTCGCAGGTACAGGTGTGCTACCTCGCAGGTACAGGTGTGCTACCTCGCAGGTACAGGAGTGCTACCTCGCAGGTACAGGTGTGCTACCTCGCAGGTACAGGTGTGCTACTTCAAACGACACAGGCCATCCCAAACAGCAGAAGGAAGCCTTGATGTTTGCATAGCTGTATATATTTGACCAGGGGGGTCACTGATGTAAGGGAGGGACATGAGTGCCATGCACTGCTAGGGGGCCTGGATTAGAGATTAGAGAGGGGGCCTGGATTAGAGAGAGGACCCCAGGGCCCCTTAAGATAGCAAACATTCGCCCATTTTAACTCTGTCTCTTAGACAAATCAAGGCAACTTTATTTATATAGCACCTTTCATACACACTGGCAATTCAAAGTGCTTCACTCAAGAAAAGAAGAATCTTATTACGACCCGAGGTCCATCACCTTGAGAAGGTCATTGCCCACAAAGTATAATACTTAAAGATTTTAAAGGAATGAAAATAGAAATTAAAATTAATTAAATAATGAATTTAAATAAATCAAATAGAAATTAAAGTATTAAGAAATATAGAAGATAAAAAAAATTAAAGATCAATAAAACTGGAAATTGAGAGAAATTAAAATAAGAAAATAAGCATAAGTAAGAGGAATAAAATAGGCTACATTTACAGTACTCATTACATTGTTTAGTTGATTGTAGTTCAGGGGCCATTTGTGTGTGCACATTTGTTAATTTGTCAGCCATCGAGAAGAGTACTTTGCTATTGTTAATGTTATTGTTGATAATGTTTGAGTAAAAGGTTTGTCTTGCTTTATATATGATTATGTAGTAAGCATGCAGCATATCTTTGTATGTTTCTCTGGGAATCAGAAGTTTTGTTTTACGCCATCTGCGTTCATCCTTCCTGCATTCTCTCTGTTGGGTTTGAACTGCAGTAGCATTTGTCCATGGTGCTCTGTTTACCTGGAATAAGTAGAGCAATTTCATCCATAACACTAACAATTTTTGAGTTGAAATTGTTCCGCAAATCATCAACAGATCCAGATGATTTGCATGTTGCTGTGCTCATTATGCTTGTGAAAAGTCTAGCTGTTGTGTCATTGATGAACCTCCTCTTAGAACTGACATGCTGGGTCTGTTCTGTTCTGTTGAGGCCCACGTATCAAAGAACACACAGTAATGATCTGATAAAGCTGCATCCTTAACAGAGGCTGATATGTTGAGATCTTTTGAAAGAACCAGATCCAGTGTGACCACAACAGTGCGTTCACCCAGCCCCATGCTGAGGGAGCCCAAAAGAGTCTATAGCACAGAGCTCCTTGGCGTGACTGTCCGTCAGATTGTCAACATGCATATTAAAATCCCCTCTCTTACGGAGGTTTTCAATTTAGGAATGCTTGGACTATCTCTACGTGTAAATCATATCCTTTTATGTATATCTCAGATGTGACTTACATGATTGTCAGTGTTGCCAGCACTTGAATAATTTGAGTTTGCTTGCTGTCGACTTTAAAAGGACGTGCTTCTGCTGTGCCCTGTTCTGCAGAGTCGGACAGCAGTTACTCGGTCAGCTGCGGTGTGCCCGTCCCTGTCCGAGGCAAAGGCTCCAGCCGAGCGAACACCAGTGCCAGCCAGAGCTGCATAGGTACCGTGTGAGAGACACAGGCTTAGCACTCGCCCCATCTGTCCCTCTGACATAGTCCGTACTCAGAGAGGTAACTGTAAGAGACCAGTTGCGCTCATCTGGGAGTTCCCTGTTCTTGAAATTCTCTGGCCCCTGGTGAGATGTGACGGTGTGATGTAACGTGATTGTTTGACATGTGATGGCATGACGTAGTGCGTTTGATTGTGATTGGTTGCGTGTGTGGCAGAGTTAGCCACTGCTTCTTTTGTTTGTGTGTAGAGACTCTTGGTCATCCAGTGAAGCAGACGGCATCTGTCCGAATCAAGAACGCCAAGTGTCACCTGCACCCCAAACTCAGGGGACGAGCGGAAGACGGTGGACGTCAGATTGGGGCAGGTAAAAGACACTGGGTCCCAGACAGGAACTCACTGAGAAACTGAACTGAGTGTAATATAAGGGCACATTACAACAGAAGTAAACTGTTTATCATGGTCTGGGTTGCACAATATAATGTTGGATGTTCACACCACAGTGCAGGCCTCTGAAATACTGCTATTTATAAGTCCCACAGAACTCGCATGAACAATAAATTGTAAACAGCCTTGTTCAGAATGACAGGGTCAGCCCGACAGCTTCTTATTTATTTTTCATAAATCATAATATAGTTATAGTGCACGTGCAGGACACAGAGAAATCAACATGACATTTTGTCTAGATCACATAATAAGAGTTAAGAAAAGAGCTATTGTCCTTTCTGCTGTTTTGGTAACTGTATGAAATTCTATGAAATATTAAGAAGTAACTAAAGAGCTCTGTAGCTGGATGCAACTCCGTACTGGAGTGACTATGTACTGAGATGTACTGAAATGTCCTGAGATGTCTCATTGTGGGGATACTGATGGGCTGTGTGGGCTACAGGGGGGCAGCTGTGCAATAACTGCCAGGTCACCTTCGTTAACCTGAAGTGCAACTCGTCCAAGAAGCCTCGGGGTCGGCGGGCGCGTAATCCGTCCAGTAAAGAGGTCACCCGCATCACCCTGGAGCTGGAGGCGCACATTAAACCGGGCGACACCACCGGTAAGCACACAAGATTATATGCCAACTCCACCCACACAGGATATTTGCATTTTTACTATACTTTAGTAAAGTTGGAAGGTACCAGCGCAGGGTGAGGGATTAGAAGTTGCAGCGCCTTTTAGAACTGTGTGTTGTTCCATGTTCCATGTTCCCGTGTGCAGGGCTGTGTGTGGGCGGAGCTCCTGTGTGCAGGGCTGTGTGTGGGTGGAGCTCCTGTGTGCAGGGCTGTGTGTGGGCGGAGCTCCCATGACCAAGGCTGTGTGTGGGCGGAGCTCCCGTGCCCACGGCTGTGTGTGGGCGGAGCTCCCGTGCCCACGGCTGTGTGTGGGCGGAGCTCCCATGCCCAAGGCTGTGTGTGGGCGGAGCTCGCATGTGCAGGGCTGTATGTGAGGACTCTCTGAACAGTGCCTCCTGTTCCCCTTCTGCCCTGCCTGTGCTGATGAAGGGAGCTGTGACATTGCCTGCCTCCGGAAGCAAATAGAGGACAAGATGAATTCTTCCATCAAGGCACTGAAGAAGTCCATCAACCAGGAGCGCTTCCTCATCCGCATGCAGGGCCTGGAGTACGAAGTGGCCCAGAAAGTGCCTCACACCACGGAGCGCCTGGAGAACTGTGGCCCCGGGAGAGAACGCGACAGCGGGCGCTGTGGTAGGCTGGTGGGGTGGGTGGACCTGCTTTGGCTGGGGACGGGTGTGTGCTGTTGGAGGTGTGGGCCCTGGGGCTAAGGAGGATTAAGGAGGGGATATATATATATATATCCTTGGTTTATTTCTGGCATGCAATGAAAAGAGGCTACTGCATTCACTTTTACATCCAAGCAATGTGGAGCCCAATGTGAGCATTTACAAATAGAGGAGAAGGGGGAAAGTTGTTCTATGTTAAATATTAGCTAGCCATATAATAATGGACTCACACTTTCAAGATTACACAGTAAGTCAATTAAAACCTCCACTTCTGTAGACTGTAGACTCACTGTCTCCCCCTGCTGACTGCTCTCCTAGTCAGATGTTTGCCCGGTTCATTTTATCACGGTGAGATGGAGCGCTGTGTCCAGTGCCCTGCTGGAACCTTCCAGGAGCGGGAGGGCCAGCTGGCCTGTGACCTTTGCCCTGGAGGAGATCGTCACGGCCCACCAGGAGCCCGCAACATAACTTCCTGCTCAGGTAACTGTGGCCAACTTGCAGACAAAATCTTAAGCAGTGTTCTGTCATGGAGCATTATCTATTAGTCTTATTTGACAAAAAATAATAATGCTACAGTATAAACAATTCGTACCATACAGTAGAAAACCTATTACTGTTAAATGTGTCAAATTCTAGAATCATTTATAAGGTATGGTCACAAGATGAGGCAAAATAAACAAATGAGGCATTTGAGCTGAAGCTTTGGTTGGAACTTGCACTGCTGTCTGACTCCAGGTCAGTGCTTCAGCTGAAGCTTAGGTCTGAGCTTGCACTGCTGTCTGACTTCAGGTCAGTGTCCGTCAGGCTATTACTCAAGTGATGGCTTCAAGCCGTGCGTGGCATGTCCGCGAGGCACATACCAGTCGGACCCCGGCAGAACCCTCTGTTTCCCCTGTGGGGGGGGCCTCGACACCAAGAGAGAGGGAGCCAGCTCCTTCCACGACTGTGAGGTCAAAGGTGAGTCTCAACTTTGTTTTGGTTACTGGATGGTTTTACAAAAGAGTAGTATTAGCTGGAAAGTCTGAGAGCAGGAAGTGATTTTTGGATATACATGACAGGGAAGACCCCAGAGTTATTGCCTTTAACACTGAATGGTAATAACAGAAGGAAAGTTGCTGGTATGAATAACAAAAACTGTGACCTTTGCAAAAATCTTTCATATGTGAAAGCATCTATTTTGTACAATTTTCATACCTTCCTGTGGAGCTCTTTCAGGATCTCCTGCTTGATTGGCAGATCAACCGGTCAGTCAGAATTTTCGGGGTTCACCACTGCATTTTAAATGTGTGCTGTGTTCATTCCACGTACCCTACTGCAGTGTCGTGTCCGCCGGGACATTACTACAACACCTCTGTGCACCGCTGCATCCGCTGTCCTGTGGGAACCTACCAAACAGATTTCAAGCAGAACTACTGTATCTCCTGTCCTGGGAACACCACGACCGACTTCGACGGCGCCACCAGTGTTTCTCAGTGCAAGAGTAAGCAGCATCTGACCTTCCGTCACCCCCTGGGGGAGCAGGACGTGAATGATGGCACGCTGGACGTCCTGATAGGGATTCCAGCAGTATGAAAAAATGGGACTGCAAAGGTTTTGTTTTCTTAAATGTTAAATGCAAAATGTGTGTGTGTGTCTGTGTGTGTAGACAGGGAATGCGGAGGTGAAATTGGAGAGTTCATTGGATACATTGAGTCTCCAAACTACCCAGGAGATTACCCTGCTAATGTGGACTGCATATGGACCATCAACCCCCCAAGCAAGCGCAAAATTCTCATCGTGGTGCCTGAGATCTTCCTCCCATCTGAGGATGACTGTGGAGATGTGCTGGTGATGAGGAAGAACTGTGAGTGTCTGAGATGACGGCTCTGAATAGCATTGTCTGGTGTATATAACAGACAATAAAAAACAGTAAAAGCCTATACAAATGATGATCAACAATAATTTATGCAATATAGAAAACCAATGACAGCAAAGGGGATATATTAATATTAATTCATTAAAAGTGCAATACTATACCAGTTAAAATAAGAAAAAAAAATATTTAAATGATAAGGAAATATGTTTGTTGTTTTTTAAATCAGTGACAGAAGGTGCCTAATGAATATTTATAATGTGTTCCAGATCTGTGCTGCATAAAAATGTAACTGTACCTCTCCACTGTGTTTCATACGTGAGATGTGGAGAAAACTAGCACCAGACGATCTTAAGACTGCTTTTGAACACAATGTGACAGGCATGCACAGATTCATGAAGGCGCTACAGAGATGTAAATGTAAAATGTATTAATGTAACGCTGACGAGGGAGGCAGGACACTGCGACGAGTTCACATTCATCGGCTTTAATAGGCTATAAATGTTGTGCAATTATTTTCACACTTTATACAAATACCGTGGATAGACACCACACGACGTAAGACTCAACAAAGACGAGGCGTATTACGACATGGCTTGACTTTTTGTCTTCTACACCTCTGGATTCTATTGTGCACAGGGTCGGTGACCTCCATAACCACGTACGAAACGTGTCAGACGTACGAGCGTCCCATCGCCTTCACCGCACGCTCTCGCCGTCTCTGGATCAATTTCAAATCCAACGATGTGAACAGTCTCATTTATACCGAGGCTTCCAGATCTGGTCCCATGATATTTAGTCTCACATACGATGGTACAGCTCTTTGGTTCCGAAATCAGACTCACTTTGTCCTCAAAATCTAGTCTCATTTATATCTAGTCTCATTTATACCTAGTGTCATTTATATCTGGTCTCATTTATATCTGGTCTCATGACATTTAGTCTCAGTGATATCTAGTCTCATGATATCTAGTCTCATTTATATCTAATCTCAGTGATATGTAGTCGTATGACAATATGCAAAAAGAAATGATTGACTTGATGTGTTTTTCTAAAAGGTGCTGCTTTGCACAGGTTGCACAGTATATGTTAAACATATGATGATTAATAATTTATTAATTGTTTTAATGGTTTGGGTTTATTTTTTATAGCTAGAATTTTTCCTACTTTTTTTGTTTAGTGCTTTAGATATTTTTGTCTTGCTTTTATCTTGTGTGTGTGATCATTTCACCAAAAAAAAAAGTGACAATATTCAAATTCTGCTAATTACATGTTAACACATTCCATTCCAAGTGTTTTGTTTGGGGTAGTGTTCCTTTAAGATGGTTGTTTTGATTGGGGTAGTGTTCCTTTAAGATGGGTTGTTTTGTTTGGGGTAGTGTTCCTTTAAGATGGGTTGTTTTGTTTGGGGTAGTGTTCCTTTAAGATGGTTGTTTTGTTTGGGGTAGTGTTCCTTTAAGATGGTTGTTTTGTTTGGGGTAGTGTTCCTTTAAGATGGGTTGTTTTGTTTGGGGTAGTGTTCCTTTAAGATGGGTTGTTTTGTTTGGGGTAGTGTTCCTTTAAAGATGTAGTGTTCCTTTTTGTTTTGGGGTAGTGTTTTAAGATGGGTTGTTTTGTTTGGGGTAGTGTTCCTTTAAGATGGGTTTTGTTTTTGTTTGGGGTATTTTTCCTTTAAGATGGGTTTTTTTGTTTTGGGTAGTGTTCCTTTAAGATGGGTTGTTTTGTTTGGGGTAGTGTTCCTTTAAGATGGGTTGTTTTGTTTGGGGTAGTGTTCCTTTTGGGTTTTAAGTTTGGGGTAGTGTTCCTTTAAGATGGGTTGTTTTCCTTTTGGGTTTTGTTTGGGGTAGTGTTCCTTTAAGATGGGTTGTTTTGTTTGGGGTTCCTTTAAGATGGGTTGTTTTGTTTGGGGTAGTGTTTGTTTAAGATGGGTTGTTTTGTTTGGGGTAGTGTTCCTTTAAGATGGGTTGTTTTGTTTGGGGTAGTGTTTGTTTAAGATGGGATGTTTTGTTTGTTTGTTTCAGAGGACTACGAGCAGTTGGTGGAAGACATCGTCAGGGATGGAAGACTGTATGCCTCTGAAAATCATCAAGAAATCCTCAAGGTTATACACTGTTATACACGTACTACAGCTTGGTCTGTGTGGGTTCCATGCTAGGCTAGAATGCTTAGCTCTGTGTTGAGTGTGTAGACAGTGTCGAAATTATTGTTCAAGCATCAAATGTTTACCCTTGTTTCAGATAGTGGGATCATATATATATATATATATATATATATATATATAATGAGGCTACCTTTTTATATATTAATTTTACAGCTTCAGTGTACACTTCACAGTGAAGTATTAGAAAGGCTTTACTCAGCCTTAATTCTTACTTGCTGTGAACCCCATTTCATTTCAGGATAAAAAACTAATCAAAACGCTGTTCGATGTGCTGGCTCACCCCAACAACTACTACAAGTACACGGCACGGGACTCCAATGAGATGCTCCCTCGCTCCTTCATCCGCCTCATCAGCAGCAAGGTGTCTGCCTTCCTGCGGCCCTACCACTAGGGGGAAACCTCTCTCCGCCTCCCCGTCACCAGGCCTCAGTCTGCAGGAGTGCAGCACGTTATACAAAAAAAGTAAAAAAAAAAAAAAAAACAACAAAAGCAAACAAACAAAAAAATGCAACCATGGTTAGCAAAGCTGCAACTTTATTGGGTTTCAGAAACAGCACATTATACACATCCCGATATCTGGCTTTTTCCTCTTGTTGCTTCTTTCTTTATCTGAGTTCGGTTTATCAGTCCTCTCGTCTAAGAGAAAGGGTACGTGTGTGCAGATTAGCTGAGTACAGCAGTTGTTTCGGGATGAGCCATAAAATTTGACTTGAGGCTTCTGCGATTTGAGGTCCTCTGTGCGTTCTTCACCTCTTTGTTGTTGTGCTTGTTGGATATTTTTGTTGGAGCGTGTACTGTCATTCTCAGTTGTGCGACGTTTCACGGAATACGACACGTTCTGGTGGTGACAGGTCTTGAAAAACGTCAAGAGTAAGGTAACACGTGTTTATTCAACAAAAGCCCCTCAGGTCTTAATCCATGAAGACAATGGGTAGACATGGAGACGGACATGAGGTGCATTTTAAAAACTACTTTATGTTCACACTCACAAACCGCCCACTGTCCAGATGTACAAGAGCTTCCATTTTTATATTTCCATATGCTTAACATGCCCTTGTCGGTTAAGAACATTTTACGTCATATACATTCCGCAATATTAGCCTTGTAATGTTTCAGCTCTTAGAGCTTCTGTAACCTTACTGTTAAAACAGTTCATTTTATGTTCTGTCTGTTCAGATTGTATTATTGTCAGTTGCATATTCGTTTATTACCATATATCCAAGTTAATTTAACGAGCCGTAGAAGACGTAGTGCATTATTTTGAGTTTGAAAGGAAAAAGTTATGAACTGAAATATCGCTGATATTAAGAAACAGTGTTTTAACCCACGTGGTTCTGTGGAGGAGTGAGACAGAAATGGTGTTAATGAACCTGCATGGTTCTGTGGAGTTAGTGTATCCATGTGGTTAAGTGGAGGAGCAAAATATATAAGGAGTTGATGAGCCTGTGTGGTTCTGAGGAGGAGCGAGACAGATCTAGTGTTGGTGTTCAATGGAGGAGTGAGACAGATATGGTGTTAATGAACCCGCATGGTTTTATGAATCAGTGAGATAGATTTGGTGTTTGTGAACCCACATGGTTCTGTGGAGGAGCAAGAAAGATCTAGTGTTAATGAACCTGCATGGTTCTCTGGAGGAGTGAGATGTCGTGTTAATGAACTCACTTGGTTCTGTGGAGGTGTGAGACAGATGTGGTGTTAGTGAACCCATGTGGTTCTGTGGAGGAGCGAGACAGATGTGGTTTTTTGCAGGACATGCAATTGCTGCTTCTTCAAAAACGTCACTTTAAACCTGCTCTACTACGTTCAAGTCTTTAGAATTTCCTCCCCTGAAGGCCCTTGAAGGGAAATTCCACCCAAAAATCTTTTTTTTAAAGAAAGAAAATACCTGTATATATTCGTCTCTCACTGCTCTACTGAGGCAGGAAGCGTTGCTTACTGCTTCATGCTTCATGCTTGTCATAGTTAAAACGTTTTTCCCTCATCACACTACATGGGTAACTGAGAAAGACATGGTGGGATAAAAAGACTTTTGGGTGAAATTACCCATTAATTCACAAATTTTCACAGTGAATAAGTACTTTGATTATTAACACAAACACAGTCAATATTTTTGTGTAATCATCATGCATGCAGAATGGTGACATCCAACATGGAACAGGCCCTCAACAATCTAGAGCAAGCCTGAGATCCCCTACACTTACAAATCCTTCTTGTACACATTATAAAAGCATTATGTGTGCCTTATGAATGTGTTTATTTTGGTGTTCCCTTCAGATAAAATGTTACTGTTGGCAAAAAGGAAATACTTTTGAGAGACTTTTGGGTAAAAAAAACAAAAAAACGTCCAACAGTTGACATCTGTTAACATTACAGATGTTAATGGTCTATGGTAATCTTTTTTCCTTTGTATATTGTAAATATGAAATAAACATAGAGTTGAGTCAGAGAGCTAAGGCCAATTCCAAATAATGTCCTACCATTGTATTTAGAGGTAATTTCTCACATATTCCTTCCCGACAAAATCCTGACTCCATTCCTCCATCACAAGGAGGATGTTCAAAGTTCTGAACTTGTTCTGGTATGTAAAGTATATGTTCGAGCGTCCGACCTGGTATGTAAAGACAATATATTTCTTTTTTATATATAAAATACTTTTTGTAACATTAACATTAGAAATATTTTGATATTTTGCCCCGGTCTCACTTCCAAAGACTGTCCTACATGCCCACTGCAGACAGCCCCCTACACTGCCTTCCCAACTGTGCAATCAGTATCACTTTGTTGTGCAGCACAGCCCAAGAATATTTGATCAAGAAAGTAGAAGAAGAGAAGTTTCTCAGCAAATATATGCATTTTATTTGTACTATACATTTGCCATCCCCCACAAATTCTCTAATTTAAACAACCACCTTAATTTGATGTAATGGTCTTAGTAGTCTTCATTTGATATAAAATGGTCATAAAAATGGTTTTCTCAACTCTGATAGAATGAGCTGTATATAACGTTCAGCACTGTCATGTATGAAAGCTTTTCAATGTTAAGTTCAACTTCCTGCTATTATTTAGAGTGCTGCTGGATCTAGAGTAAAACATTTCTTTCTTTTTCATAATGGTCATTTTGTGAAATAGCTGAAAGCCATGAAATGTTTTGTGGCGAAGTAGCTGATGTTTTCTTCTTCATTTGAGTGTTCAGAAAAAGAACAGCGAGGTTACTCTTAGGAATGTGTCCGTTTATGACCCCTGATTTTATTGGTTCTGAATTTTCCTGCTGTGAGACCAGATTTTTACCAGATTCCCTGTAAACCCTTCAGCAAACCAGAACACAGGTTTTTTCTTTCTTTTCATCCTTTTTTTTGGTTTTATTTCATTGCCTTTGCCACAATGTTTCATTGAGTGGGTAATGGTATTTGCACTTGAAAATTGTTAATGCTCATGTAAAAATGTCTGGATTTTGTATTGTCTTTATAAATGAAAGGAATTGGTGTTCGTAAAAACGTTTAGTCTTGTCGGGTCATTACTTGAGACTCACAAAAGGGTAGATGTGTCATTTTTAAGAGGGGGATTATAAATGACAGGTACACTTTTCATGAGCATCATGTGCATCATGCAAACCACCCGAATCTGTCGATTCTCTTCTGGACAGTATCAACTCAAAAATTGTTAATGTTATGAATAAGATCCAAAAGCATTTCGTGCGACCCAAAAAGAGCACAGAGCATTGTTCATATCCAACAAAGAGTAAATATTTATCTTGGTTCCTAAAATGAGCAAGACTACAGCCAGAGCCTTTTCTTTTAAAACCCTTCAGTTATGCTCTTCCAGCTTCAATCTGAGATGGACACACTTCCAATCTTTAAATCCAGGCTTAAAACTCAGCTCTTTAATCAAGCCTTCAGTTAATCGACTGCCTGTCACAGAGTCTTCTGGTAATCTGAGATGTTGATGATGTCATCCAGCCATGCCATGCGTTCACTCTAGTTTGTGAGTAATGTCAGTTTAGTTTTACTAAACTAGTATTACTCTATTTTAAAGTAATGTTAAAGTTTAGTTGCTCTAATTTTTCATTACTTGGACAAGTAACAAAAATGCATTTTTAAAACCGTTTTAACAGATATTATTTCTCTCTCTCTCTCTCTCCCCCTCCCTCCCTCCCCCTCCCTCCCTCCCGAGTTATAAAGGATGCAGGTTCACATTGTACTCCACAGTAATAATATTCTGTTGTCTGTATCCTGCTTTACATGAGTAGGAAACACAGGCAGTCCTGATTCTGGCTTTGGCCTTACCCAACATACGAACGATAAAAACACAAATAATAATAATAAAAATAATATAAAAAACACAAATAATAATGATGTATTAGAATTATATTGTACTTATAATTATTGTAATTATATTTTTATAAATATATATAACAAAAAATGTGCAGCATCTTACTAAATAAAAAAAATCTGTGTAAAATGTATCAGAGGCCACTTCCTGAAGTGGTTTGAGTGACTGGGTTATAAAGGAGTTTTAAACACATCGTGGGTGCATTTAAACCTGCATTTTTATGTGAAGATTTTTCATGATGCATGAAACAACCAGGTGTAAACAGGATCTTTAGGGTTAACGGCGTAAGGAGGAGTAATGAGGCATTCATGAGGCTCAAAATGATATGATTTGCAATACTGGATTCATAGTTTGATAGTGTCATGATATTTAAAACTAAATTTTAAAAAGTATGTCTTGCATGTAGAAAATGCATTTCTTGCACATTTCTTGTACAATTTCTAAATTTCTTGTACAATTTTTTACACAAAAATATATTATTCCTGCAAAATTTGGAGCAAAAAAATACAATTGTAGCTAAATCTATGATAAACAAAATGTAGCTTCACCATATTTTAAATATCCAAGTAAAAACATTCATTTTTCTTTTTAAAAATGAACATAAACATTGCACAATACACTATGTAAATATTAAACAATATTTTTATTCCCCTTAAAAGAAAATATAATGAAAATTCAAGGGTTCATAACCTGCTATTGTATCTAAATGTGCTAGTGTAACAGCTTTTCCATAGCTCAAGTAGACCTCTAGTGTTCAACAATGCAACTACATTAGATATCATAATAAACAGGTGTACATTCCAGGTTCAGAAAGTAAAAGTCCTCTGCAAAATTTTGCTCAGGCTTCCTGGATTGTGTTGATTGCACTAATTAGAAAATCCAGCAATCTTGAGTAAAATCCTGGGAATGAGTTTTACTTTCTGACTGAAGACTGAAGACTAATGGACATCAAGACAAGACAAGACATGAAGACTAACAAAAGATATTGTTCAATTAAAATTTTGTTCAGGTAGAAATGTCAGCATAAAAGCCATAGAGGCTTTTAAAATGCAAACAACAGTTATTGCTTTTCCAGGAGATTCAATGAGATTTTCAGGGTCAGCAGCTCAAATAATAAATACCTACGTAATACAAATTGAACCCAAAACTATGTTCCCCACTAATTAAACCACTTCAAAATCCCAGCTTCCCTGCCTTGACTACATTGTGCATATAAGGTCATGGCTGGCACAGCGTGCCTGTAGTGTGTCTCAGTGCATGACTCCCTATTAAGGAGTGTTAATGTTTTGTGTCTGTGCGTCATACTCCATACACTCATCTGGCATGCAATATATAAGCTGGAATAAAACACATATTGCTCAATTTAGCTACTAATTTTAACTCAGAAGCATCTGCTCAAACATACTCAGACTATGTTGAACTATAAACTAGAGCAAGGAAGAGAGCGTGCTCCGCTTGTCCTGCTAAGCAGTCGTTTCTGAGGTACCGTGTTGACTACGAACCATCAGAATAAGAACAAAAATAACCACAGAAGCTGAAATCAAGATGGTGCAGACGTGACAATCTTAATCTCCTTGGACCTAGATGTATTCGAACTGCATTTCAGGTTCTTAACTTAGGCTATTTATTTCCACATGTTCCACTTGTGAAATATTTTCCACCACCATTACGTCACAGGCAGCCATACACCACAAAGAGCTCCGGTCACGTACTGGAATATTTGGCATAAGCAGTACACCATCCGGGTATCTTCTGCATACTGGAACTACGTATTATGGTCACACACTGCATACACCATACTGATTTGAGGCCTAGTCAGTATGAGAGTAGTATATAATAGTGATAGTAGTATATTGTAATGAAGACAAAGACAACCATGAAGTATCTGAATATTTGATTATTTGTGTGATCAGGTTGCAAGCATTTTTCTGCATATGTTAATATAGTGGTATTGACTACTGTAAAGCCATTATTTTAGCCAGGGGTGATTCTGCTGAACACCCAATGAGACCAGATCTGTCAGCCTGAAAAGCAGCTTCAACTGACTGTTTTCACAGCCAGTATATCTGTACATTATTCAGCCAGTCACTGCTGAACTAAATCAGGACTTTTTCCCCATAGATTGAATCATCATAGATTGAATTCCACCTGCTGACTGCACCTCATTTTCCTCTTAATCACCCTGCCTATTTAAACCCACAGGTTCTGACCTCTGGTGTTGCACACTGAAGCCATTCCTGCGTGAAGCACTGTTGGATGGACTTCGTATAGAGAGTGCAAGTGTAACTCCTTACATTGAACTGAGCACCTTGTGCTTTTGTTTATTTGAAGGTAAAGACCCAGTGTTCCTTCTTTCTTGCTGCCCCTGGCTTTACACTGACACACAGCTGTTCCCTTTAATCTGTAACATACTGAGTGATTGTTTGCAGCAGAACATAAAATATTTTTATTTGAAATTTAAAAAAATATTTCTGGAGGAATTAAGCATATTTGCTAGTAATTATTATGATATTGGCTAAATGAAGCTGTAAATTAAAAATGTCCACTAGGTGGTAGATGATTTACCTCAACCAACTTGTATTATTAACTTTGTCTCAATGGGTCTTCATTGTTCAGATTGTACTGAAGATGCACACATTAATATGTACCTCTAATACCTGGTTATATAAATGTAAGTTAGGTCTAACAGAACAGACATTCTGACTATTAAAAATGTTAGCTGGGTTTCTGATTAAGTTTGTTACAATTTATGGTAGCTTTTTACAAAACCAAATTTAAAATCTTATTGACACGATCTCTGATCAACTTTAACTCCAATTACTGCAGGGTGAAATCACCTTGTTTTGTACCAAAAAGTTATGGTCTCATCCATTGGCCTACAATATCGTTGGTGGTGTTCAGAATGTAAGAATTAAAAAATACAGGATCAAAAATGAATGTAACAGTGCAGGTGGCTAGTAACTGGAATTAAAATGTACCTCCATAATGAAATGAAAGACACTTAACAAATATTCAGGGCCTGACACATGTAGGAAGTGCTGGTTTCCAGCTCTGATCTTTCCCACAGGTGATAGTTCTAGAGCCCACGAGCCTCAAGCCAGGATTGCAGGTGAATATCACTGAATCGCCGATCTGGTAGTTACGTCGAAACACAGTCAATACTGAGCCAAATTTTACATTTGGGAAGGGACAGAAACCTGAAAGTGCAAGAAAAGAGTTTTTACATGACCTATATGAAGAGTTTCTAAAGGACAGGTGTACAACAACTAATTACACATATACTGACTTCAGAATACATTATATTCCAAATACTAAAAATACAAAAGAGAAAATATATACATTCATATACTACAATATATCAATTCAAAATTAAATGTTTATATAGCAAAATGCTTAAGCTAGAGTAAATAGACAGTTTTCCCTTTAGTTCCTTGTTCAATAAATAGACGGACTGTGTTTTTTAACCACCATGCCTGTTGCTACGTTATAATGTACAGTATACTGAATTCTGAAATAATTTTACCAGAGCCCCCTAGTGGCAGGTCCTACAAATCGCATGGTTTGTTTCCAGCTGGGAGAGTGGGCATGCTCACCTCTGCACTGGGGAGCTGGAGCACTCCAGGTCCCCTTCTCAGTGCAGTATATGTCTGGAGTACCATCCAGTGTGCCAGTGAGACACCTGTAGGACACCACGTGACCAAACCTTATGGGTTCATCATCTGTAGGGCCAAACATTTCTGCCCCTGGCACCTCTGGGGGGTTGGGACACTTCACAACTGTGACACACACACACACAAACAAATAAATAAAACACTTGGTGTCTTAATAATAAACAGCACAAGTAGATTTCCCAACATGATTAGAGTGACTGCAGATGCGCAGGAGCAGCTCCACTTCAGAGAAGTTCACATGTTAATCATCTCTGCTGGAGATAGGGGCCTGCACTGCTCCGGGCTTTCAAGAGTCTTACAGTGGATAAAATCATGAAACAGTTAGGAGAGGAACCTCGTAAGCGTACCGTCACACACGGGGGTTCTGCCATCCCAGCCTTGAGCCATGCAATGTCTCACAGCTTCTCCAATCAAGTGGTACCTACAACACACACACACACACACGAGTTGAAGCTGAATTTAGTACATACTGAAGAAACAGCATATGTCCTTTGGGATCAATGAAGCGTTAGCTCTTCTCTTGTATATAGTAAATGTACAAACTTTAGCAGTGGACTGCCTAACAGTTCAATAGGTAGGGTTAGGCTTGGGGATGGATCAGTGTTATTTGAAAACAGAAGCAATTTTGCATCATCATTACTAGAGTTTGCTGGCATCTCATGCACTGTGAAGCTATGGTGAAGTAGGTCAGTGTCTGATATCAGGCATGTGCAGTGTTACCCTTCATGGCACTTTGCAGTAGCAGTATCCCCAAATGACACGCCAGTGTAATCGAATCGGCCATTTTGCAACTCTCCAGCAGACCCACATCTTTTCTCTGAAGTTAAAAATTACTTTATAAATTAGTGATATGAAATCAATATGCATATGAATAAAAAACTTAAATACAGCACATGCAGTGAACAGAGCATGATAAACTAGCATACTTCCTTCTGTTCATAAATGGCTATTTCAAGTCATTTAGGAATGGTGTGACATGACTGCATTTCACAACTTACTCGCACATCTCAACTGTAATGGAGTCCAACGGCCGTTCTCACAGTAAATGATGTCACGCCCTCCAGCCCTGATGTATCCATGACTACACCTGAACTGAACATGGGTGCCATGCTTATACTGGTCCAACTGCCCCTCTCTAGGTAGGGCGTTTGGGTGGAATGGAAGCTGTCCACACTGCCCTGGAACTTTTTAAACACAGCAGAGATGTTCAATGTAGTTCCACAATATTGCAAGACAAGAAATAGATTCATTATTCAGACATGGAAATGCTCCATTTGTCCTGTGACAGCCATGCAGCACAAAACAATTAGGTGACAATAAAATTGGAATAGATGATATTCAAGCATGGTCTGCCATTGGCCATCTGGTCCACATTCCTTCTACGGTGAGCCAATCAGAATAAATACCCAGGCTGATCTGAAGTCACATGACTGAGGGGCTCACCTGAATCTGGTTCACAGGTGGGGACTGCGGGTGTCCAGGAGCCACTAGCTTCACAGGTTATGTGCTTTGCTCCTCTGAGCTGGAAGCCGCCCTTGCAGCTGACGGTGACGGTGGTGTTAACCGTAAGAAGAGTAGTGCTCACAACACCGTTGAATATATTCAGGCGTGGACATTTAATCTCTAAAAATAATTAAAATGTTTGAGCCAGGTGCCATGTTTGGGAACGGGCAGACAAAACTTGCACATTGCAAGAAAAGAGTTTTTACACGATGCTTATGATGGGTGTTTAAAGGAAAAACATACTAATGAAAAATAATTAATGAAACACTATGAACTGTAGCAATGCAGTTAAATATGTGTCAGAGTTATAAACATTAACTAGTTATAAACTATTTTTAATGAATTACACTAAGTACACAGAGAACGACTTCAGAACAAATTATTTTCTAAATACTAAAACTACTAAAGAGAAAATCCATACATTTTAAATATTAAAATATATTTTTTAAAAAAGTAAATGTTTACATAGCAAAAAGCTTAAGCTACAGTAAGTTCCTTGTTCAATAAATAGATGGACTGTGTTTTTTAACCACCATGCCTGTTGCTATGTGATAATGTACAGTATACTGAATTCTGACATCATTTAACCAGAGCCCCCTAGTGGCAGGTCCTACAAATCGCATGGTTTGTTTCCAGCTGGGAGAGTGGGCATGCTCACCTCTGCACTGGGGAGCTGGAGCACTCCAGGTCCCCTTCTCAGTGCAGTATATGTCTGGAGTACCATCCAGTGTGCCAGTGAGACACCTGTAGGACACCACGTGACCAAACCTTATGGGTTCATCATCTGTAGGGCCAAACATTTCTGCCCCTGGCACCTCTGGGGGGTTGGGACACTTCACAACTGTGACACACACATGCGCGCACGTATACAAACACACACAAACAAATACATTTTCACAATAGTGAATACACTTGAATGCAACAGCAGGCCACAGTTATAACAAACCTAGTGATGTGACTATTGCTGTGGAAAAGCACTGAGAGTTGAGAACATGTTTAATCTTAGAGTAGAAAACACATGGTGCCTTAAAAACATCATTAGAGTGACTGTAGATGTGCAGGAGCAGTTCCACATTTTTTCTCTGAAGGTAAAGATACATTATTAGTGATATGAAATTAGTATACATGTCAATAAAAAACTTAAATACAGCACATACAGTGAACAGAGCTTGACAAACTATCATACTTCTGTTCAGAAATGGCTTTTTCAAGTCATTTAGGAATGGTGTGACATTACTGCATTTCACAACTTACTCTCACATCTCAACTGTAATGAAGTCCAATATTCCAAGACAAAAAATGGACTCATTATTCAAGCATGGAAATGCTCCATTTGTCCTGAGACAGCCATTTAGCACAAAACAATTAGGTATCAATAAAATGGGAATAGATGATATTCAAGCATGGTCTGCCATTGGTCATCTGGTCCACATGCGTCCTGTGGTGAGCCAATCAGGACAAATCTTTCTTGACGAATGATGCTAATGTGGTCCCTAGGAATGTGTACCATTTTGTCTCTGTCCTGTGTCCTGCTGTTGGCCACAGTATGATGCATACATATGACCTTCACAAGCTCTGATGTCATGTGGCACAAAGTACAAGCAAAGAACTGATCATGTGTGGTGAAAAGGCAATGAAAGGACAGAAAATATCAAAGAGAGCTAAAGTGATGGTCACTGAACCAGCCTGCACCAAAATCTTTGTGTACATGTCCTATATACCCAGGCTGATCTGAAATCACATGATTGTGGGGCTCACCTGAATCTGGTTCACAGGTGGGGACGGCGGGTGTCCAAGAACCACTAGCATCACAAGTTATGTGCTTTGCTCCTCTGAGCTGGAAGCTGCCCTTGCAGCTGACGGTGACGGTGGTGTTAACCGTAAGAAGAGTAGTGCTCACAACACCGTTGAATATATTCAGGCGTGGACATTTAATCCCTATAAAAAATGTAAATGTTTTAGCCAGGTGCCATGTTTGGGAAAAGGCATACAACACTTGCAAGAAAAGAGTTTTTACATGACGCTTATGATGTTATGATGTTTAACCACCAAGCCTGTTGCTATGTGATAACGTATACTGAATTCTGACATCATTTTAAAAGAGCCCCCTAGTGGCAGGTCCTACAAATCGCATGGTTTGTTTCCAGCTGGGAGAGTGGGCATGCTCACCTCTGCACTGGGGAGCTGGAGCACTCCAGGTCCCCTTTTCAGTGCAGTATATGTCTGAGTACCATCCAGTGTGCCAGTGAGACACCTGTAGGACACCACGTGACCAAACCTTATGGGTTCATCATCTGTAGGGCCAAACATTTCTGCCCCTGGCACCTCTGGGGGGTTGGGACACTTCACAACTGTGACACACACACAAACAAATACATTTCACAATAGTGAATACACTTGAAGGCAACAGCAGGCCACAGTTATAGCAAACCTAGTGATGTGACTATTGCTGTGAAAAAGCACTGAGAGTTGAGAACATGTTTAATCTCAGAGTAGAGACCCTAACCCTAACCCTAGTAGAAAACACATGGTGCCTTAAAAACATCATTAGAGTGACTGTAGATGCGCAGGAGCAGCTCCACTTCAGAGAAGTTCACATGTTAATCATCTCTGCTGGAGATTGGGGCCTGCACTGCTCCGGGCTTTCAAGGGTCTTACAGTAGAGAAAAGCATGAAACTGCACAGAGTAGAGGAACCTCGTAAGCGTACCGTCACACACGGGTGTTCTGCCATCCCAGCCTTCAGCCCTGCAATGTCTCACAGCTTCTCCAATCAAGTGGTACCTACAACACACACACACACACACACACACACACACAATGTTTAAAGTTGAACCTGAATCTACGAGGTACATACATAAGATACAGCAAATATCTAGTAAATGTACTAGGAACTTTAGCTTTAGATTGTCTAATAGCTGAGTGATGGATCGGTGTTATTTGCAAATAGAAGCAGTGTTGCATCACCTTTACATAGTCCAGAAGAAACAATGAAAAGGGGGAGATGTTTAGAAACCTGAATTTAATACGTCCTTAAATGTTGGTAAGGTTATATGGTTTTGGTTATTTGAAAGCTGTAATTGGGTATCGCTGAAACTGTAACGATTGTAGGGAATGTAAAAGTGCTGTGAGTTGTTTATTTGTTCTGTGTGAGTGGACAGTCGTTGTGAGCAACTAAAGACGCGTCATCCATGACGTGGCGAGAGAGGGAAAAGAAGAAAATAGAGGAGAATGTGGAGAAAGACCGACCTGAAATAATAGCTGAGCAACAAGCAGTGGCGGCTCGGCAGTAGGGGGCGCTGAGGCGCCACTTCCATCAAATTATCCACAGAATAAATGCTACTTACACATATAAACTTATGTAAATTATATATTGCAAAAGTATTATGAAACTAGTAATACTGGCCATTGTCGTTTTTTTTAAGATCAAGAATTATATCCGCTTAATTTCTGTGACATTACATGTACACCGTATACTTCCTGTGTGTGGGGCGCCGGACTAATGCGTGTCTAATTAGATCCTTAAACTTTGGAAAGCATGTGATCAGGAGAAGCTCTTTAATTGGTTGCCTTAAAGTTTGCGACGGGGCGCAGAGACACACCGGGCACGCCTACTTTTATCGGTAGCCTATCAGTATAGTTAATTATATTTCCGCTTATGTGATTAGATTATCCTCGATGATTTCCGTTAGCGTTCTGACAGTGACAGCTGTTAGCTGACCAAAAGGACGGGGAAGATTTACATTTCAAGTTGGCACATAATTACTTCCAAATTAAGGAAAATTCAGTTTGATCCTTACAAACAAACCCCTTCACCAGGCGTTCGGTTGAAGAAAAAAAGGATAAAGGAGCTTGGAGTGGACAGACACAATTTCAGGGTTCGTACGGCTGCTTGAAATACTTGAAAATACTTTAATTTTAATGTTGCATTTTCCAGATTTAAAAAAGTGCTGGAATTTTGGCAAAAGTATTTGAAAATGTTTGAAATTAACTGTATTTCACAACAAATAGCTATCTGACTGAATGGTTCGCTTGTATTACATTACAAATATATAAGTTAAAAACATAAGAAATGTTCCACCTCTTGTAATTCCAGCGGGAAACTTGAGAGCGCGTGAAGACGACAGTGTTAACAACACTTCCGTTAAATAACACATATGCTAGCTTGGTAGCTAAGCTCACTACTGGAACAAATCCTAACCAAACTAGTATATATATTAACTATATATTAATACGACAACAAGCTTATGTAATACATTATGTAATACTTATTCTTCTGCTTTTACCAAACACGGTACAATCTCTCTGGGATATGGAGAGGCAGTAATAACACGGAAAGGCATCGGCATCTTACGTAAAGGTTACGCTGGCATATGCCACTGTCACCTGTACGTAAGATGCCGATGTCAATGGCATATGCCAGCGTAACATTTACGTAAGATGCCGCTACTGGGGATATGTGTGTTACCTTTTTTGTACCTTTTGTATGTGTTTTGATTTTTCGGTTTGCGATTTACCAGGCTCATTTAAAGTATGATGGACCGATTTAAGGAATAAGGTAAGTGTGAGTTAGTTGTAACTAGGAAACCCACTGATTTAAGACTGGTGAAATGGTCACGAACCCAACGCCAATCCAATATAGGGAAGCTTGGGCGCGGTACATTTACAGGGCTAATAGTGGAAAAATTGCTGGCCCCTGGCCCCAGATATACAGTATAAACGGCCTGTGCATAACCCTGATCATCCATATTGTCAATAAGAATTTTTAATAGCCCATAAATGATAGATTCTGGTGAATTGTTTGTGGAAATAAATGGACAACATTCAGACATTAGATGAACAATCCCAATAGAAGCCAGAAGCCTATATTACAGTAGCATATTACTGCATACCAGAGGTCTTGGGACACTGGGTCTGGTAGGCCAGTTCAGTAGTCCATCCCTGCTTTTAACTAGTCATACCTATTGCTTGTATAGCAGCATACCGTGGCCTCAACAATGTTGAATAAAAACATGCCATTCTTTAGCTTCTCGGATAGACCTATAAAATTAAGGGTGCCTTGTGTAACAAGATGGCTCGAATGCTGCCTGGAGACGGACAGAGGGCGGATTTATCCTCCGCTAATTTCTTAAATAAAGTCACGAGAGGCTGAGTGATAGTAAATGATAGTAGATAGTAAAGCTCAGCAATAAAGGAGCACAAGCGAATTTTTAAATCAGCCACACGATCGATCGTTGAGGGTGGGATATCTGCCGTGACTGTTACCCTGTGTGTGTTGAATTGCCCGCACAGCTGCTTTATGACTTAAGGGTCTAAATTGTGCCATGACCACTTTTTTCTTGCTATATTAGCTTCCTTGCGCACAAAGTACAGAAGTATGCTCCTGGTTGCGGGATCTTTTGGCACCAGCTCCCAAGGGGCTTTTTGTCGCTAGCCAACTCTATCCAAGCCCAGCACTATTTGGTTTTTTATGCCTTTTATAGACAACGTTGGTATCTTCCCCCGGCTTCATGAACTTGCTGCCCATGATTTGCGTTGAATCAGTGTGTTGCCTACGGCATAACCTGCGCTACGTAGAAATGACCTGGGGCCTCATGTACTAAAGGTGCGTACGTACAAAAACATTGCGTACGCAATGTTTCACGCAAACGATCAGATGTACTAAATGTGACTTGAACGTGAGAAAGTGCGTACCCCCACGCCACTTTCATTTCAGGCGTACGTATGTTTTTCGTACGTATGCGACACTTAGAGGTGATGCATTGAAATTACAACTATTAAGATATCCTTTTCGCACACATTGTAGTAAGCCCTTATTGGGTAAAATTAAGTAAATTAGACAATTAAACAGTAAATTTCATTGCCTTACTGTAATAATTATTCAACGTGTTTCCACTTAGCCTAGATTATATAAACATGCATGAAATGTTGCGCTGGAGTTATTGGGAGATGGCAGCGTTGGCATTACTGGAGGTTATTGCTAATGGCCGAATTCGCCGAGAGCGCGTTTTCCGTGACCATTATGATTTTTTGGCCCATGATGATGACTGGCTTATAAGCCGTTTCAGATTTCCAAGAGCTGTCCTCTTGAAACTCTGTGCTGAGTTGGGTCCAGTTTTTGGAGAGAGAAACGGCGAGGAGTCGCGCATTGCCAGTTACTTTACAGGTGCTGAGCATCGGCTTCCTGGCAACTGGCTCGTTTCAAAGAGAACTGGCAGACCGGTCGGGGATATCCCAGTCATCTTTTGAGCCGTGCCATGCCAGCTGTGTTGGATGGGATCATATGCATGTCAGCTAGGTATATAAAGTTCCCATATGATGCGGTTGACCAGGCAAACATTAAAGCGCAATTTGCAGCGATAGCCGGTTTCCCGATTGTAATCGGAGCGATCGACTGCACACACATTGCTATAAAGGCACCATCTGAGGAGGAATTTGCTTATGTGAATAGAAAACACTTTCATTCCATAAACGTGCAAATAATCTGTGATGCAAAAATGTGCCTTACTAATGTAGTGGCATTACAAGCTGGCAGAGTGCGTGATGGGTGGCTTCTTGGTAAGCAACAAATTTAAAGCATTTGACATTGCCAGCTTAGAATAATTAATTTAAAACATGGGTAATTGTTAAATTACTCAGGAGACCGCGGCTACGCGCTCAAGACGTGGCTGATGACCCCCTTTGCAATCCACAGACTGACCGGGAGCTGAGATACAATTCTCTCCATTCTCGCACCCGGTCAGTCGTGGAGAGGGCAATTGGGCAGCTGAAAAGCCGGTGACGCTGCCTGGACAGGACCGGGGGAATGCTCCTGTATCGGCCAGAGAAAGTGTGCAGTATTGTGAGGGCATGTGGGGTCCTGCACAATGTTGCGCTAAGGTACGGCATGCCATTTTTTGATGGTGGTGGAGCAAGCAGCGGACCCAGAGCCAGGAGAAATGAACGCGCAGCCTAACCCAGGTGCCATAGAAGCATAATGGTCACGGAAAACGCGCTCTCGGCGAATTCGGCGAATTCGGCCATTAGCAATAACCTCCAGTAATGCCAACGCTGCCATCTCCCAATAACTCCAGCGCATAGAAGCAAGGCAACAAATCATGGCCGGTTATGGCCGTGTCACCCATAATACAGGCAACTCTCTGCTCAAATGCAGTGAGTTGGATGTCTCCTGCCTGTTTGGGTCACACTCTGGCGATGTGCAGTCAGCCTCCGCTTTACATCCACCTTAATGTCTGACCATTTTTTTTTATTTCTGCTAGTGTGCGCTGTTCTGACCCCACAGCATTTACAGCTTCACACACGCTGTCCCACTCAGACCTTTTGCGCTTTGCCGTAATGCCAGAGGACAGCGTGCCAAACAAACATTTTTTCCTCGTCTCTACTTCATTTAGTAGCGTCTCCACTTCACATTCGGTGAAGTTTCTCTTCTTTCCCCGTTTTGACATGCTTTGTGATATATCCGAGAGGAAACTCCTCCGGTGCAGGGCATATTTACATGAATTTGCATATTTATAGGGGGGGCGTGTCACAGGCGGAGTCAGCCACTCTCTCATGTGCGCTAAATTCCACGTTGATTGGGATGTACAAAAGAAACGTGCGTGGATTACGGCGTAAGCACGGTTTGATACATCCGGATTTTTTTTTGCGTACGCCATTTTCTGGATTTGTCCGTACGCCAAGTTTCAGTAAGAAATCCACGCAAGTCTTTGTACATGAGGCCCCTGGGCTGTGTTCGAAATGGCCTACTACATACTACTGGTGTACTGCTTGGGCCCCAAATCAGTATGCAGTAGGCGAATAAAAAGACTTTTTGGCCCTGGCCTGCGGTTCGAGTTGCCAGTATGGGAAATGTGTATGGGATCCGTATTGATCTGTATGACCAGGGCCCGCCCCCTACCCTATTTCTGATTGACTAGTTGGTCTATTTTCGGTATGTTTGAGAGTGAAAGCTGCGCCTCTTAGATACAGTGATCTGTTAGATCACTGGGCGAACCGGATGTATGTGTATGTTTTTTTTTTTTGTAGCCACGTCGGTACGCCTGAGATACAGCGCGGCGCCGGAATGCTAGCAGCCCTTGCTGGTATGTCATGCACCGTGTGAAGATGTGGTGAAGTCAGTGTCTGATATCAGGCATGTACAGTGTTACCCTTCATGGCACTTTGCAGTAGCAGTATCCCCAAATGACACGCCAGTGTAATCAAATCGGCCATTTTGCAACTCTCCAGCAGACCCACATCTTTTCTCTGAAGTTAAAAATTACACGATTAATGATATGAAATCAATATGCATGTGAATACAAAACTTAAATACAGCACATGCAGTGAACACAGCATGATAAACTAGCATACTTCCCTCTGTTCATAAATGGCTATTTCAAGTCATTTAGGAAAGGTGTGGCATGACTGCATTTCACAACTTACTCGCACATCTCAACTGTAATGGAGTCCAGCGGCCGTTCTCACAGTAAATGATGTCACGCCCTCCAGCCCTGATGTATCCATGACTACACCTGAACTGAACATGGGTGCCATGCTTATACTGGTCCAACTGCCCCTCTCTAGGTAGGGCGTTTGGGTGGAATGGAAGCTGTCCACACTGCCCTGGAACTTTTTAAACACAGCAGAGATGTTCAATGTAGTTCCACAATATTCCAACTTCCAACTGGCTTTCTGTGGGTACGGTGTTTGGGTGGAATGGAAGCTGTCCACACTGCCCTGAAATGTTTTCAGTACCACAGTGATGTTCCCATTGTAAATGTTGTTTTCCAGTTTAAAAACTGGATTCATTTAGCAATGTAAATGCTCTGTTGACAGAAAATGTCAAGGAGAACTGAAGTAAAGCCTGCACCAAACCCCCTACGTACATGCCCTATATACCCAGGCTGATCTGAAGTCACATGACTGAGGGGCTCACCTGAATCTGGTTCACAGGTGGGGACTGCGGGTGTCCAGGAGCCACTAGCTTCACAGGTTATGTGCTTTGCTCCTCTGAGCTGGAAGCCGCCCTTGCAGCTGACGGTGACGGTGGTGTTAACCGTAAGAAGAGTAGTGCTCACAACACCGTTGAGTATATTCAGGCGTGGACATTTAATCGCTAAAAATAATTAAAAACCAATGATGTTTTAACTATGGCCCATTCAAGAGTTTTTTTTACATGCACAGCATTTAGCAGATGTAATCTAGATCAACATGCATGTTCTTTAGTATGATCATGTGCTCCTTGGGGAATCAAACCCAGCACCTTGTGCTACCTGCACTAACAGCTGAGTGACTTGAAACAGCTCACAAACCAATTCAAGTAACACAAACAATAGAATCTGATTCTCCTTGGCTCCTATTACCTCAGGCCTCATTACGTACTTGAACATTTTGGAGGGCGTTTGCTCCATTTACCCCCTCGCTCACACCAAACAACGCTGGCTCCCTCCAGGTGGAAGCCCCGGGGACAGGAGAAGACCAAGCGCTCGCCCGGTTTATACACCGCCGCCGTCCCGTTTAGCACGATGTTCTTTGCCGTGGGCTTCCTACATCCTTTCTCACGTTTGTTAAGAAGCGGAGCAGAGGAGCGAGAGAGCCGAGAGGGAAAGTGAGACTCTGCAGAGAGAGAGAGAGAGAGAGGTGGAGTGATTGATCACAAAGAAGGGGAAAAAACAGTAGGTTATAAACATGAAGTCTATGACGTAAGAGCCTGTAATTTTACAGTGTGGGTTCCATGCTTATCGGGTTGCTTGACCAGACGGGAAAGTCTTATATCTTATGGAGGTGGCCCTGACACTTTTTCAGGGTGATTGTTTGGGTGAAAACATAATGTCCTACACAGATGTAGAAAGCTGTTATGCTGCACATTACTGAAGGCCACTAAATGAAAACAGATTTTTTTTTCCAACTGGGAACAAAGCTTTCCTGTCATGCTGAACTGTAGTGTGCTTTGTGTGTTCCTAAGAAGGGCCATCAGGAGCGCTATTAAATTCCGCTTGTGTTTTAGAACCATGGTATGTGGCTTTCCACCACGAGGATGTGTAAACGGTCATACAACTGCTTAACAACATGTAATTCCCCACAACCCACTGTATATCCCTAGTGGAAGATCACTACTCCCAAGTTGCCCAGACTGGATTGGACTGTCCCATTGATTTTCATTGTATGTCTAATGGTTAAAATCCTATCCATCATGCGTGATATTTCATCTCTCTGTGTCCTTTGTATGCGGTCTAAAATGACAATAAAGCTGATCTGACTTGATTGACTTTGCAAAACCACTGACTGTACTGAAATCAATATACTTTCAGTATATTCTAGACTCTTAACAGGAAGGCCTTGAAAATGCACCAAAATAACTGCTTATATCGTCCAGCTTACACTGCGTAGGTGACAGATTTATTATTTTGTGAAGTAAAAGGTAATCTACCATTTCTATCTGCATATGAATCACCCTACCTACGCACGTAGGAATCGTACCACTCCACCCTTTATCAAGACATTTCCTAAAAGGAGCTCCTTGTAGAACATAACTGAAAATGGAAAAAAACAAAACTGAATTATAAATATCTTATCAACAAAAAACGTTTTTTTTTTCATAAAACACCCAGAGTATTTTATTTTTAAAGTGTGTTATACAAAAAGGGTCACAGACTTAATTATGGATATTAAATCTTGTCCGTAAAGGGTGCATGTGACAACAAATTTACATTCCAGACACGTATTGTTCACAGATCACCAGTTACACACAAAGGTGTGTATTGATGTTCCCGTGGATTCACGTGCAGAAACAACTCCTTACTTTAAATTTCTTTGACCAATCAGATTAAATGTCTTTGCTTTACCCTTCATTGCACTCTGCAAAAGCTTTGTCCCTGTATAGGTTTCCCTTCTGATTGAATCTCCCGTTCACTATATCTCCCGCGGAGCCGCACTTTTTTTCTGTGAGACGGCCCGTGGATGAAGAAGACAGGTCACAATTCTCACAACATTAGGTAATTTTACTTTACTTTAAGATGTTAAACTGTTTCAGTATGACTGTGTCAAACATTTAAATACAAAAACCTGAATGAAAAGACCTTGGATAAAAGTATATAAAGAATGAAATAAGATGATTTTACGTGGGCCGCAAGACTTCCAATAGTTGTAGGTTTGTTCTGCTTATAAATCGTAAGCATTCTTACTTTTGCATTGCATGCTCAGAAGTGTCCAACGTCCGTTCAAACAAGCAGAGTCGCGCCTGCCTTCCGACTGAGCATAGCCTTCGTCACATTTGTACGTTACTTTTTCTCCGTCATTGAATTCCGATATGTGAAGATACTTTTCATCCAACCGCTTATTTTTATAAATGTTTGGAAGTCCACATTTATTTGAACCGTCAGACACTGAAACAGGCAAGCGGACAGATAAATCTTGATCCCTGCAATATACGCGATTATAGACGCGATTTAAATTGTTTGCAGTTCTTAATATCTACAGGCAGCTCTCTTCAAACATAAAAAAAATCTACTCACCTATTAATGTTGCTGACACAAAAAATAGCGTTGTCCATAAAATGTCCATCGTATCTGCGCGAGTATCTAAGACCTGGAAGAAACGGCGCAGAGTGATCAGAGAACTTTGAGTGTTTGAGTGATTTTGTTTTCCTTTACAGTTCTGACAGTGGAGTAGCACGGAGTAATAGGCTCGATGTCGGACCTCCCCTAGCTTGCTTCTTCCTCAGCTGTAACGAATAATCCTCATGTATTATGTATTACGGAAAACCACACAGGTAGGGGCGTAAACGGCTTAAAATAGCCTACGTAACGCTAATACCAGATCAACAACATAAAAGTTAATGTAACCCAGATAGAGTTAGAGAGATAGAGAGATAGTAGTTTTTGTTACTGTACTTTACTATCCAGACGTGTTATAGTTGTGCCAGAACGATTTACGGTTTATAGGCTTGTTACTAGGGTTTGTGTGCGTGGTTTTCTGAGTAAAACAATGAAGCACTTTTTGTAAGTCGCTCTGGATAAGGGCGTCTGCTAAATGCCGTAAATGTAAATGGTTAATAGAAATCCTGCCGTGCCCATAACCGGGGGATATCACGCACTTTGACTTAAGAATAAAGAGCCACGAGGTGTTGATTATATACGCACCTTTATGCCTATTGAAACAGGCGCCCTCATATTTCCATTATTTATTAATTTATTCAAACGTATGTGAAATACTTCACAAATTTAGTAAGATAGTCCTATTTGCTATTATGCCAATAGTGGGTGTGTGTCTGTGTGTGTGCGTGCGACCAGGAGAAGGTGGGTGGAGTCATTTTTTTGTTTCTCATTTCAGATCCTGAAGGATAGTTTTGCTTCTTCTTATGATATACTTGACGCGAGGGGGCCTTCATTAATTTGCGGGGCTCTACGTGGCCTGCGTATATAGTGAGCACATAGGGCGCGCCGGCTCTGCTTATACAATTAGTGAGCAGATGACGGAATAGACTACACTCACAGCCTTGGCCATCTGCTGCAATTCCGATTGGTTATCCGGCTCAGATGTCCAAGTGCGCGTCTACGCTGGAATATCATATGTTCTAAAGATAAACTAATACAATATGAGTTAGCCTTATGGTATAAAAGCCATATTTCACCTCTATACATTATATAGAGTCCCCCAAGGCTCAGTATTAGTGCCAGTCCATTTTTATTATTTTGGAAATATAAAAACTCCAAACCCCAATGATGTGCTTAGTTGAATGTTTTAAATGTCTACATGATATCAAAATGTGGATGACTAACAATTATTACAACTGTGTTACAAAGTGATGAAAGAAAAAAATTGGCTTGCCTAATAACATCACCCGTTTTAAATCATCTTCATACTGTCTCACAATTTGTAAAGCCCAATGTTAAAACCTTGGTGTTACTTTTGATTCTGGCTTCAGGTTCAATAAGCAAATTAACCTTACAGTTACGAATAGCTTTAATCAATTTAAATAATGGCTAAATTCAAACAATTTCTGTCATAGGAAAGCACTGATTTTATAACTCACAATCTTCAAGTAATACGCATGAAATTTGGTTAAGGAACTCAACAGCTGATACCAAGCACCAAATCACATTTCATTTTAATGCCACTTGTCTATACACCCCTTCTATCATTTTGCTCATCCCTCCATCCTCATAGGAACCAATTGATTTTATAACTATTTTTAAGTAGCTGTCAAATTTTGTGAGCAGACTCAGCAGTTGACTCCAAGCATCAACCCTTTCTATCCTTTCATTCATCCCTCCACCAAAGAACATGTTGATTTTATTAATCCCTTAGTTTTCAAGTTATAGCCGTCAAACCTGGTGAAAGAATTCAACAGCTTGTAACGCCAACCCACTATCCATGCTGATGGCTGCGCAACACAAAAGGGAGGAATCATGGACGCTAATGGACACACCAAAACAGGTCAGTTTGATGCCCGTATAATTACCACAGCTCAACACCCAATTCAGACATGCATGACAAGACCTTCATATAAAGGGCAGTGAAACTATATACATCGTTACATTTGGACACAGTTCAAAATGCAAACATCACTTATTAGCAGCAAGCGAGTTCATGTGCAACATCAGAGACACGGTGTCCTCAATACCACAAGCAGCTCACCACCAATGTCCTCAAACTCGCTTAATGCGTGGTGTCCTTACTCTCTAGCCCCAAACTACCTTTAAAATCCTTGAATAGGGGTTACCACCACAAAGGATAATCCCACTCAAAGGTCCAAGGGTAAAAGAGCTGAAACACTCTTTAAATACAGGTTGTTGCTGTATGTCTGAGACAAGCTCTCTTTTCTTTGTTTGTGTTTTTGCCACATGCGCTAAAAAAAAAAATGTAGTCCACGTTCGTTTGCCAGATAGGCCAATCAGTTCCATGTGACATGCAGTGCTGGTAGAGAGGGACAGGTCCTAAGCCCCTTCAAACACACCCTTCTCAGGCATGTAGGCCACAAATGACAGGGAGGAGTCCAACAACTACAACATGTGCTGACCCATGTACATCCATCACAATCTGATTACAAGAACAAAACAGCATTTCATACTGACTTGCACTTGTCTGTCATGATCAATGTATCATTCATCCCTCAATCCTCTTATAGGAACCCTTTAAGTTTCAGCTGTAAAGTTAGAGCAACTAAATTCGCTGTACTGTAATACTGGGCCTTACTGGTAACTACTGTACTGGTTTTCAGTTAACATAGGCATAGTTTTCATGCTGTTGCAACAGGGTTTGTAAAGGCAACTCAGTTTATTCACCAACATTACTTTCTAGTTATTATTTATTGTATAACTTTGTCCCTGTGGACATCACTTTAAAAGTGCTTTCTAAATATGGTTTATTTAATGGAAGAATCTTCACGTTATTTGAGTGTCATGTTGAAATAAAAAAAAAGGATGAGTATAGTGCCTTGCACTGTATAGCCTGTATAGTTCTATAGCCTACACTACTTGCTGGATATCAAGTGGCTCCTTTGAGTGGTTGCTAAGTTTTGTACTCACCCAAAGAGGAATGTCAGTCAATTGAAAGAGTAGGGATGATAATAGTGTCTTTTCTCTCAGAAGGTGTTGAGCAACACTTGAATAAACGTAAAAGAAGAGGAGGTCCTTGCATACTGTTCTGGTACCAGTTTTCTGCATTGATTAAGGAAAACCGTTTCACCTCAGGAATACCATGTCCTTCATGGGGCAAAACATTCCATAACGTTTGAAAGGGAGTAAATAATAAATTGTTGTCTTGAAACAACTTTAACATAAAATGTCAGCACATGCCAATTTCAATACTCTACAGATGTATAGAAAAGTTATTGGACTCCCTCGAGTCCCTTTTCGGTTCCAAAATTTGCATGGAAAATAACAGTATAGCATGGCCTGCCATCACTTATTTTGACTGGTACTTTTATTTTATTTATCTTTTATTTATTTATCACTTTTTATGGGAGACCTACAAGGTGCTTCACATCATTACATAAAGTAAAATGTACACACTGTAAAAATCAAAAGTAAATATAATAAAACAAACCATTAACATAACACAATAAAATGATTTAAAACATCCACATACACAATGAAAATACACACACAAATAAAAACATTACCTTTCATCAGCACATAAAAAGCTAAGGAATACAAATGGCTCATCTTAAAAGAAATTATTGACTCAACAAGTCTAATATTGAGGGGACTACTATTCCATAATTTAGGTGTATACCCAGCAAAAGCACAATCTCCCTTTCGCTTCAGTCTCGTCTAGAGAAGCTAGCAAAGGGCTAATGTGATCATTCCGCTTGTAGTTTCCGTGAGAAGATGAGCAAAGTCTTGCCAAAGCTCATTGACTAAGGCAAGTATATAAGGCATTGCAATAGACCAAATGCAATGGAACAAATGCATGAATAATCGTTGAAAAGGCAAAATCCATTTGAGATTTGCAATATTTCTCAGTTGGAGAAAACAGGTCTGAATTAGCTTCTTAATATGTACTGAGAATTATAAATGTGAATCAAAGAAAACACCCAATTGTTTACCTTTGATGCAAGTGCACCAAAATGCAGATTCCTAGGAATGTCATCTAGACCAACAATCAGCACCTCTGTTTTATCCGTATTTAACTTAAGAAAATTGCAGTTATCCAGTCCTTTATGGCATCAATAAACTCCATTGAAATGAAACCTACCAAATCTACCTGTAACGGGGTACGGATAGCAGCGGGAGCCGTAGACGTTTCAGAGAATCCTTTATTTTCCATTCTCTTTATAACAAACTCAAATACTCAGGCGTATAGCAAAATAAACTTAAGAATATAATAATGTAAGGAAGTCCTCAGATTCGGTGCTGTTCATCCAGGGATGATGGAAGTCGTCGTCGTCGCAGGCAGGCTCTCTAGATCCTCAATGTGCAGCACCGAACGACCGGACCTGTGGGCTTAAGTACCTGTGAGGACAAACTATAACAGGTGCTTAGTATTCCGGTGATTGTGAGCGTGGGAGGGGTTTAGTGTGAGACGGGGTGTGCTGGAGTGCCGGTGCAGAACGTGTGAACACGTGTGCGCGTGTGTGTGCCCTCTGGTGGCCCTGCCTGGCTCCCGTGACATATCCCCCCCCAAAGGATCCCTCCAGCCGCGTCTTCCTAGGGCGTCCCGGGCGTCGCGGAGCAGGACGCTCTGGGTACTCACGGTGGAAAGCGGCTAGCAAGGAGGGGTCCAGAACTTGGGAGGCCGGCACCCATGATCTTTCTTCAGGCCCGTAACCTTCCGAATAAACCAGGTATTGTATGCCGCCTCCTCGGAACCTGGAATCAAGGATACGATTGACTGCATAGGCGGGACCATCCGGCAGCATCATCGGCGGCGGGGGTCCACTTCCTCCCTGTTCCTCCAGGGGTCCCTCTTTATTGGGCTTCAAGGCGGAGGCATGGAACGCTTTGGACACTCGTCTGTCTCCAGGCAACCCGACCTTAAACGTCACACGGTTAATACATTCGGTAATGACGTAAGGTCCGACGTATCGGTCCCCGAGCTTACCTGGTGTCCCAAGCCTTCCGTCCTTGGTAGAGATCCACACCTTGTCACCCACCTTGTAGTCAGGCGCCTCCGACCTCCTGCGGTCCGCCTTTTCCTGAAAACGTCTTACAGCAACTAGCAAGCGTTGGTGGGTGTCCTCCCAAACGCGCTTACTCCTCTTGCACCAGTCTTCAATGAGGGGCTGATCGGAAGAAGACACGTTCCAGGGATACAAGGGTGGTTGACGACAGAGTACGCATTCAAATGGAGTGATTCCGGAGCTGGTCTGGACCAAGGAATTTTGTGCGTACTCGGCCCACGTGAGCATCGTGCACCACGACTCCTGATGCTCACTGCAGTAAGCTCTCAGGAACCTGCCCAGTTTCTCGATGTAAACTGCGGACCCCTGTCAGACACGATGTCCTCCGGCAAGCCGAACTGTCTGAACACGTGTCTGAACAGTAAGTCCGCAGTCTCCCAGGCGGTTGGCAGACCTGGCAGGGGCAGGAAACGCACCATCTTGGAAAACCGATCTACGATCACGAGGATGGTGTTGTTACCTTCGGATACAAGTAGATCGGTTAGAAAATCGACGGCAATGTGCGTCCAAGGCTCCTTAGGTACGGGTAACGGAAGAAGCTTACCAGCTGGCGGCGTCCTAGGCACTTTGCTGCGCGCACACTCTTGGCAGGATTGGACGTGGAGTCGTACGTCCGCATGCATTCCCGGCCACCAGTAGCGTAGCCCTAGGAGCTGGGAAGTTTTGGTGGACCCGGGATGTCCTGTGCCTAGCGAGGTATGTGCCCAGTGTATCAGTGCGGTGCACTGTGCTTGGGGCACATACCTTTTTTCTGGTGGACAGTCTGGGTGAGGATCCGCCGCTTCAAACGCTCGATCGATCTCCCAATTAATTGCTCCTATAAAGCACTCGGGAGAAAGCACTGGTTCTTCACTGGTCGATTCAGCGCTGCCGGGGAAGGATCTAGAGAGCGCGTCCGCTCTGGTGTTCTTCTCTCCAGGTCTGTATGTAACCTGAAAACGGAAGCGAGAAAACAGAGACCAGCGTGCCTGTCGAGCGTTCATCCTTTTTGTGGTTCGGAGGTATCCCAGGTTCTTATTGTCAGTTAACACGAGAAAGGGGTGTGCTGCACCCTCCAGCCAGTGCCTCCATTCCTCGAACGCGAGGCGCATTGCTAATAGTTCTCGGTCACCGACACCGTAGTTACACTCCGCTGCCGAAAGTTTTCGGGAGAAGAAAGCAACGGGGCGAGGAGAAGAGCCTTTCTTCAGCCGTTGAGACAACACGGCTCCCACGCCCACATCGGAGGCGTCTATCTCTACAATGAACGGTTTAGTTGGGTCCGGCTGGTGAAGGACAGGCGCATTGACGAAAGCCTGCTTCAATCTGTCAAAGGCTCTCTCGGCGGCTTCGGTCCAGACCAGCTTTTTAGCCCCTCCGCGCAGTAGATCAGTTAGAGGCTTCGCGATAGAGCTAAACGTGCGGATGAACCGCCGATAGAAATTCGCGAAGCCCAGAAACCTCTGGAGCTCGCGCCGTGTGTACGGACGAGTCCATCCGGTTACCGCCTCCACTTTGCCTGGCTGCATGTGCACCGAGCCTGGCTGGATGTTATAGCCAAGGAAGCTAACTTCCCGTAGGTGGAACGCGCACTTCTCGAGCTTGCAATACAGACGATTGCGCAAGTGAGTGCGGAGTACAGCTCGCACATCATGCATGTGTTGTTCTGCCAAGTGGGAATAGATGAGGATGTCATCGATGTAAGCGACAACACATCTACCCAAATACTCACGCAGAACTTCATTTATGTACGCTTGAAAGACGGACGGAGCCGACGCCAAGCCATAAGGCAAGACGCGGTACTCGTAATGTCCAGAGGTGGTACTGAACGCCGTCTTCCACTCATCCCCCTCTCGGATACGGATGAGGTTGTATGCGCTGCGTAGGTCTAGTTTGGTGAAGATCACCGCTTCTCGCAACTGCTCTAGTGCCGACGGCACCAGAGGCAGCGGATAGGCGTAACCCACCAAGAGGGAATTGAGCCCTCGATAGTCCACGCAAGGCCTCAGCCCGCCATCCTTCTTTTTTACAAAGAAGACACTGGCTGAGGCCGGCGAAGTGGAGGGGACGATATAGCCCTGCGCTAATGCCTCACTGACATACTGCTGCATGGCTTTCTCTTCCTCCAGGGACAACGGGTAAACTGCTCCTCTTGGGGGTTTACTCCCCACCTTGAGTTCGATTTTACAATCCCAAGGACGGTGCGGAGGGAGCTGTGTGGCCTTTTGTGGGCTGAACACTTCCGCTAAATCCTGGTATTGTTCTGGTATTACTAGGTGTTTCTCCACGTTAGGACTCTCGACGGTGGTGGATTGCAAATGAACGGGGGCGTGGCCAGCGGGTTTCTCCTCCTTCTCTCCCCACTGCACTAAAGTGCCCTCCCGCCAGTTAAACATTGGTTGGTATTCTTGGAGCCAGGGCAACCCCAAAGTGATATCCCGCGTTAACCCAGGGAGAACACAAAAGACTAAAGGGAGTGAAACACCTTGGATCGTGACAGTGAGAGGGGGGGTGTGGCAACGTAGTACGCCGCCCGCCACAGGTCGGCCGTCCAGTGCATACACTTTGCGAGGTTTATTGAGCGTCCGTAGTGGAATCCTCATCCTCTTAGCCAGCGCCGCACTCATCAGATTCCCCGAGGCTCCGGAGTCGACTAGAGCAGCGACAGCCACAGAGACACACTGGTGAGTCACCGTTATTTCCAACGTTAATAGCTGATTAACCATGGAGCTACTCACCCGGGCTTTCTCCTCTGGCGTCAGAGGAATCCTCTTATGCACCGGCTGAGTGCCTCCCAGCTGCATTGGTTCGGCAACTTCCTCATTTGTGTCAGGCTGTCGTCTTCTTCGGTTCTCCGGTCTCGAGGGTGGCGTTCTCCTCCTGGCTCCTCGGGGTTGGTCACGCTTCTCCGCAATTAAGCGGTCGAAGGTGATCGCCAGTCGGATGATGCCGTTTAGTGTTTCCTGCTCCTGGCGACAAGCCAATTCGGCGCGTAGCTCAGGACGCAGGCTGGCCATGAAGACGTCGATCAGGGCCGCGTCATTCTACCCACTTCCTGCAGCTACGGTGCGGAACTCTAGGGCAAACTCAGCAGCCGGTTTATTTTCTTGCCTCATCCCCAGCAGGTCTTGCCCGCAGGCTCGGCCTTGCCGGGGATGAAAGAACACTTCTTTAAATTCACTCTTGAATTGTTCATAGTTACGGAGGAGGGGGAATCTCCGGTCAGGAGGGCCGCTCCCCATTTCAGGGCTTTATCCTTAAGGCGGGATAGGACATATGATACCTTAGCCTGGTCTGATAGTCCAGCTTGGTAAGAGAAATAAAGTCCGCATTGCGCCAGGAAGCCCTCACACTACTCCGGGTTACCTCCATACGGCTCGGGGGGCGCAAGAGGTAGTCGCACACTCCACCGATGGCGGTGGAGGGGTATTAACCTGCAGAGAGAGCGACTGAACAATATTATTCAACGCCTGCACGACGTGACGTAGCTCACCCATCTCTTGCTGCTGTTGGTTCAGGCGTTCAATTTGGGCATTGAGCACCTCTATCGCTGATGGCTGGCTACCTCCCGCTGCACCTGGCTGCACATTCTGTAACGGGGTACGGATAGCAACGGGAGCCGTAGACGTTTCGGAGAATCCTTTATTTTCCATTCTCTTTATAACAAACTCAAATACTCAGGCGTATAGCAAAATAAACTTGTAAGGAATAATGTAAGGAAGTCCTCAGATTCGGTGCTGTTCATCCAGGGATGATGGAAGTCGTCGTCGTCGCAGGCAGGCTCTCTAGATCCTCAATGTGCAGCACCGAACGACCGGACCTGTGGGCTTAAGTACCTGTGAGGACAAACTATAACAGGTGCTTAGTATTCCGGTGATTGTGAGCGTGGGAGGGGTTTAGTGTGAGACGGGGTGTGCTGGAGTGCCGGTGCAGAACGTGTGAACACGTGTGCGCGTGTGTGCGCCCTCTGGTGACCCTGCCTGGCTCCCGTGACACTACCAAAATTATTCTGATGAACAGGAAAGTACAGCTGTGTATCATTCATTTAAAAATGAAAGGAAATATTAATACACAGATATGCCAACCCATTCCTTCGATCTACAGTATCAAATACAGCACTAAGATCAAGAAGCATTAATACAGACACCTCCCCAGAGTTGGAGTGCATTAAAAGATCATTCAGAATTCTCACCTGTGCTGTTTCTGTACTATGCTGTTTTTCTAAATCCAGACTGGAAGTTTTCAACAATACAGTTAGTCTCCATTACATGCACAAGTTGATCTGAAGCCACTTTCTCCAAAACCTTTTGAAAGAAAAGGCAGTTTAGAGATGGGTCTAAATCTTGAGCAATCATTAGGATCAAGGCCTGCATTCCTAAGCAGAGGCTGAACACTGGCCACTTTTAAATAATCAGAAACACCCACGAGGTATGAGGGGAATTCACAATTGCTAACAGATAACGCCCCACTGATTCTAAAAATTTATTAGAAGTTTAGCAGAAAGAACATCATAAGGACTTGTGGAGGGGTGCAAGTGCTGCAAAATCTAAGTAAACTTGTCCAAAGTATTTGGAGTAAACTGATTCAGTCAGATGGACTCAGTGCTCAGCCTAAATGAGGATCTGGTCAATGTAGCGTGGCTCTGATTGGCACACCATGAGCAACATATGGGGCAAATAGACCAGAGTGTAATCTAGTAGTACATACAGTAATTTTATGGAAACACTTCAGGACAGATACTAAAATAAGATGTTAGCCCAAATCATAAAGATCTTAAATGTTGACTGCGATGTGAGTGATGTCAGTGAGCTTTATGTGATGGGGACAAAGGAGGGCAACATATTTATGTTCCGTGATTATCCAAGTGACCTGTTTTTGTAGTTTTGGGATGAGTAGTTATGCTGGCATGTTGCTGTTATGATATTATCAAAGCCGTGATGAAATTGTACTGGTAAAATGCATTTGTTATGGGATTCACCCTTTTTCTAAGCTACACCACAAACATCGCAATGATGCAAAAGGCAGTAAAAAGGATTATAATACCATGGTCCTGTTGAGGCAGGAATAGGGACATAGTTTTAGTCCGTAGTAGGTTAAAAATGTGACACGCTTGAGTTGACAATTTTAAGGGCCTGTGATTGAAAGGGTCCCTACAATGTAATTAGAAAACCCCTGGTATCTCTAATATAAGTTAGCATAACTTAGTATGAAAGGAGAAATGGTTGAATTGTTTTTGAAGCTGATAAGACTGTTTTTTTTTTTTTTAAGCTGACAGTGCTGCTTATGTTTTAAGATGCTTTTAAATAAGTGGTTAGCAGTTATGGAAGAGTAACTAAAGATTTTTAGTTTAAAGTAAAGAGCTTTTCTGAAGCATTTGTAAACAGCTAAATTGGTGAAAGTATTTTGGAAAAACCCACATATTACAGAATGATAGATAAATTAACCCATAAAACTGTAGGCAATATTGTTTAGGCCAAGAGGAATCTTACTCAAGTTAAAGAGGATATTTTGCTCTAATGCTAATAGTATAATGGTCTAATAGTACTAACGGTCTCATTCCAGAAACTGGATTAATATATAATTGGAAATACAAAGTCAAAATTATTTAAATAGTGCTTTTTACAACACATGTCACAAAGCAGCTTTACAAGCGCATGGGTCCACATCCCTAATGAGTAAGCCAGGGGCGACAGTGGCAAGGAAAACCTCCCTAGGCAGGAATTAGGAAGAAACCTTGGGAGGACCAAGACTCAAAAGGGAACCCAACCTATTTTGGGCGGCCCAGCTAATAGAGTATAGTTCTAATTCTAGGCCGAGCAGTCACAGTCCCTCCAATGTGGATGTTGGGTCTCGGGTAGGAGTCGGCATTGGCGCATCTGCTGGCGGCATTGGCACATCCATTCATGGCATCGACACATCCACTGGCAAGCTGTACCATCTACAGACTGTACAGACTTTATACAGACTTTAACAATGCCATTTTTAGGTTTAAAAGGCTTAAAATAATGTATAAATACTGTAGATTGATTTGTTAGCAATAAAACAATGATTAATATTGGATAAATTAATGTAAGGTTGTATTTTCTAAGACAGAGAAATATAAGTATTATTTACAGACCAGATAGTGTCATTTGCTCTGTATGTGATAAAGAGCATTTGAACCATACTAACTCCACATTTTGAATTGCATAATATGTGGACTTTTTAGATACTGTGACTTTTGAATAAGTGGAGAATAAGACTCAATAAATTCAAATGCACTAGACTAGACTAGTGACTAGAGTCTAGTTATATAATATAGAGAATATAGATATATATATAGTATATACTATATATAGAGAATATAATGACTAGACATTTTCTCAGTTAAATGGACTACAGCCATCAAGATGGAACCTAAAATTGTTACAGAAACTATTAAGTTGAATGTCTTTACAATATAGATGTATGTGCCCAATTCTGGCAAACTAGAATCATATTAAAACCTATATAAATATATTTTCCTGAGTTTTTACCTTACATTAATGTGGTAAATTTTAGTATAAGTTTTTACCTTGTATTATATTAACCTTATATTAATGCGGCTGACCTTCACGAATATTGCCAAGACCATTCTGGATCTAAAGCAAGTTTGTCAGAATGATGCAGTTTCTGGGAATAATCATCAGGATCCACCCATCCTTCCCAACAAGCTGGTCTGAATTATATATGCCCACATGCTGGTGTGGTCCTTAAGGAAATGAAACCATAAATAATTTGAGGTGTTTACCCTGCTTGCCCATTGTATTCACTGTACTCTGGGTAAAGTCCTACTGCTCAAGTCTGCACCACACAGAAAAACACACAGCAGCCATGTGACAAATGTCTGTGTGGTTGAACCGGCACCAGGAATTAAGAATGAGTAAGTGCATTCATGTCCACCTTCTGAAAACTTTCTCCAAGGTTTCAAGGCCCACAGGAACTAGTTGCTTCTTGAGAACAAGGAATAGCAGACACACATTTTCTTGACCTTTTTCCCCAGGTTTTTTAAAGCATGACATGTCTATGATTTACAAGTCTGGTTTTTTTTGTAATTCGTGACACACTGTATGGGAGTATGATGTTGGAAAACCTGGCTTCCACCCATGTTACCTCCATGTTACCCTAAGCTCATGTCGTTATCATTGCATTGTACAGATGCCGTTATCCAGTCATGCGTTTCTATCAGCATGACAGGATGAGTATCCTGTGGGGATAAATCTCATGACTTGGACATTGATAGTACTCTGTTTTACTTGCTTTTGTGGTACAGTGGTTAGATCTGTGACCAAAGGTTATACATAAAAGAACATACATCAAACGTTATAGGTTAAGAGTATAAGACTATGTAAGAAGGCCAAATGCGAATGCCAAATGCTGTATGCAAATGCAATGAGGAATAGAAATGTGTAAAAGATGACTGCTAGGTGGATCAAATCTCAGACATGAGTTTCAGAAAAGCAGTTCAGTGGGAAATGTGCTTTGGAGATTACATGATCACCAGGAAATGGTGAAAAAACTGACTGCTGAAGGTAAATTACACATGAGTACAGAATATTATATTGTTATTCATTTCCAATAAAAATCCCCAAATATTATTTAGTTTTGAGCCTTTATGAAACATGATCAGTAGTTACTGGTCTAAACAAATCAGAAAGAGCTCTAAAGCCATGAAGATATTTTAAGTAACCTTCATTTTTTTACACATTGTGTTATACCTATATTGCTGGTTACCCTGCGTTTTTGCATTTTGAGACTGGATTGACTCATATATGCATTTTATAATGTTTTATCTCGCTAGGCACAAAAAGTGAAAAAAACTCAGTTTGTCTTTTTCACAACTGCCATGTCTATCACCACACACATTTCTGAGGAAAACGAAGTTGTCATAGATGTTCTTACTAGTCAGATTTATTCCGCTACAACAGAAAAGGGTCTCAACAGACTTGTTCCTCAAGATTCACAGGGCCAACTGTGCCTGAAGTTGCACACTCACGCTATTGGTTCTTATTCCATCACTGCTAAAGCACTTTTCTCAGACCAGCACCGCTACTCAGGATTCAGAACTTCTACTTGTTGTTCTGAACTTTGCTGTTCTGAACTTTGTCTCCATCTTAGCTTTTCAGTATATTTTCAGTATATTGGTGATAGATTTGTTTTCAAAGTTTTCAAATATTTTGTACATGTTGCAGTTAATGGAAATTTTGCATTAACTACATATTGTACGATCTACATACTCTACAAATCATGCAGCTTAAACCTGTATAGATGAGATTTGGGCTACAAGCATTCACAAAGTTTTACCTCAACAAAGGCATGTGAATTAAAACAAGGTGAGCCAGCATTTAACCTCACTAACAGCCAGGCCTCTATTTAATCTTAACTTTATGTAAGCACATCTATTAAAAATGTAAATATTTGAAAGTACTATATGATCATTTTTCATGTTACTTCAAACCAGGTATTTGCACAATATATGTATTAACACAAATGATCACTGGCAACCATGACGATAATATAATAAGCATTTAATCACTCAATCATGTGTTTAATTGACACAAGAGACTAAATAGCATTTTACATTTTAAAGATTAGGGAGCAAAATATACAATTTTTACAATACAAGGTTTTCTTTTCTCCCAAATATATGTGAAGAGGCACTCTTCCAGTGTCTTTGAAAATTATATTAAACAAGAAATAACAATGTGTGATAAATATGACAACAGCAATCTCAAAACCTGACCACACACCACTAACAACTAAATGGAGTGCACCGATGAGCTGCACAAAGGTGAAACCAACAACAAACCCCCCAAACATACAAACAAAGAAGTGACCTCAAACGATGACATAAATTACCATTGGACTCGAAAACCATTGCTTTGTTCCAGCCTACACCAGAGCAGCTGTAACAGCAAGGCATTTACATTAACGCGCTAGAAAATGTTTCCTCACAAAGGCACAGTGATTTGCTCCCACTGAGAACATTTTACCTCATTCCTCTCTGCTGTTACAGCATATAGTTGTACGTTTCCTCTGAACAAGTGCATTAATAAAGTCCTGTAGGCCAGTGACGTCCTGAGCAGAGACAAGCAAATGGGCCAGTGAACAGAATTGGAAACCACTCGAGAAAAGAACAGGACTCAAACATTACAATATGTTATATAATTTTTTTTTTTACATAACAATCAGATAATTTCATAAAGTTTGCTAAGACAGTAGTCCATATATCCTGCTATGCAGCAGCATGATAGTACAGAGTTGTCCTGCAGTACATTACAGCAGAGAAAATTCTAGAGTGTATGGCGCTACAACCCTCCAGGGCTGGAGATGGGGAATGCGGCAATAAATATTCACTGCAGTGATCCAGTGATAAACATTGATAATGATGTGGTAAACAAGTCAAGAATGAAGATTTGAAAAAGTTAAAAATGTCACCAGTTCATGTCAACAACCAAACAACAATGTCAACAACCAAAAACCTGCTTAAAAGGATGTAAAAGCTTGTATGTTCTTTTTACTGTGTGTGTGTTTCCCCTTTCAGAACTTCACAGTTTTTCTTTGCTCTTCTGGTGAAGTGGCTTGTACGTATTTGTTAATGTTTTTTCTTTTTTTTGCAGCCACTTTGAAACACTGATAAGCCTTTTTGAGAGCGTTATTTTCAGTTCTGCTTGTGAAACCAGTAATCTGAATCCTTCATGAGATAATCTGAAGCTTCCAGAGGATTCCTGGAACAGTAAGACGCTAAAAACAAAACAAGCATTTCCGTTCCAAGTCCTGTTGCTCTATCCTAATTAGCCTGTTCAGTTGGCAGTAAGCAGCATTTGATTGGTTTAGATGTCGAATCACATTCAGCTTTGAAAAAGACAAACTTTCACATAAACAATGACTCAGACAGGGGAACACAACATTTTCTAAGACACTGACATTGTAGTTGCTATGAAAAAAAGTATAATGAAAAAAAGGATTATGGGAGACTGTAACCATAGAAACCTATGACTATACCTGCAGTGAAAAAAATGGTTGGCATGGAGACTGAGGGAAGCTATTCCCATAGGGTGCAACTGGTCTCCGTTTCACAAAGATACTGAGTCTGGTAGCAACTATGCAAGACAGGTGAATTTCCTGAAGTCTGAAAAGATCACAAACGCATTCATCACATTGTGTGGTTATGCATCAGCATAGCAGAGGACATTCACATTCAGTGGAACGGGCAGTTTCACAGCAGCACAGTCTTGTACCTGGAGCTTCATCAGTTTATGCAGCTTGTGCATGAGGTTATGAGGACAGAATGAGAGGACAGAAAGCTCGTTGCTATTCAAGGGCTCCTGAGAAGTGCAGCACAAGAACACTTGCCCTGTTACGGGGAGACTGCTTGATCCCCGATTGGCCGTGATCTCAGAGAGAGGAGTGGCGTGCTTGCTTTCCCCTGTCAATTATAGTGACACTGACCAATCAGTGGTGTCTGTGAGCTCATGTATCAGAAGGGGGTAGATAGTGCTAGCCTCAGCGCGTTACTACGCCCACTGAAACTGCATGAGGCACAATTTGAAAAGATTTGGTGAATGGCCACATGTTTATTGCCCTTCCTGGTTGGCAGCTGTACTCGTTTCCCAGGTATAGTTAAATTAGGGAAAACAACTGGGGAAGAAAAAAACGGAATACACAAAAAACAAAATAATTCTGCAAGATGAAGCCTGTGAGATCAAATATTAGAGAGTAATTTACTGGGCCTGCAGGTGGTTCACCAGTCTGGCATCACCGAACACATTATTGGATTTAAGAACAGACTAGATATCACAGTGGTCAAGTGAGATGAAGCCAGATTATATGGGATTACAGAGGACTGGGAGGGGTAAATGAATCATGACATTTGCCCACGGAAAAGAGCCTTATGGTTTGAAGACCTAAAAATTGGCTGCAAATCAAATTAGTCTCCAGCAACTTTATTCAAGCCCCCAAAAGGGTAAATGACTTTAAAGGCTAGATAAGTACCATCCTTAAAGGACAGACTGCCTCTCTAATCCACCACCTGTTTCATTACTGGATAATGGACACTAACACTAACATTTGTGTTTTCTACTGGAGTCAACGAGTGTCATCAAACAACAGTCCAGATCAGCCCCCTACAGTTACAGGGTGGGTAATCACTGAAGCAGGAGAGTGCGAATCAGGTGCAGTTTTGGCTTGTTTCTAGACTACAAACAGGATTAAGGTGTGAAACTGCCATGCGTGTCACAACACCAGTCGTTGAGGTGGAGCTTTACGTGGTTATCCCATCATTTCATGACGCCCTCGTCTGAGTCTCCTGGACTGAAGCAGTTGAGCACCTCCTATGGAAAAGCACTGAGCGTTATTTATTACACGAGTCTGTCATGTTCAGTTCAGCATGACTACATGATCACAGAAATACTGTATGTCATTAAGCAACCTCTGAGAAGTGGGAAATCCGTACATGCACAAACACCACAAAATCATGCATTTTATAGCAAAACGTACTCCAGTATAATACGTATAAGTGATTTCTATTGTCTTATTGAGTGTTTTGTTGTGATGGTAACAGACTTTAAAAGCATGGTGATTTTATAGCCCTTTGTCTTCCTAGACATTGTTTTGCATAACAGATATTTCTCTATGAGATCAGACACTAAGGGATTAAAGTATCTGTGGAGTAAGCACTTGCGGATTAAAAATCCCTATGGATTAATGTGGCACAGGAGGTACTGCACGTTGTAATGCATCACCATGACACTCCCAAAGCAACATATCCAAGTTCTTTAATCAGAAGTAGAAATCTGAACCAGATTAGCCAACAAGAGCTGGTGCTGTTGTCATGAGAGGGCTGGATCAGTGAGGAACAATGAGGGTTATTTACCTCAACGTTCCTCACTGATCCACAATCCAACTTTAAACAGCAGGAAAACAATCTTAGTAAAAATGGAAATGCTTTGGCTGCTGTAGTTCTGGGGGTTTATGTGTAAAATCAGTTTTTATGGAATTTTCCATGAAATTAATACGTGTGTACACGTGTACATTTGTGAGGATTTGTGCCCTTATACCTTTTAGCTCTCTGATGTACTAAACACACTCAAAATAACAGGCCAGAAAAACTAACTTGGTCACCACTGAGCTCCTCCTGTTCCTGGGCCTCTGGAACCCGTGTGGATGCCAGCGAGGGGGGGAGGGGTATCCGGGGCGGGCTGCCGACGCTGAACAGGCGGGGCCTCTTCACTTGGTCCTGACTGGACAACGGTGTGAAACTGTTCCTCCGCAGCAGAGCAGGCGCGACCTGCTGCCTGGGGTTACTCTGGTTACAGCGACAGGAGAGTGAGGGAAGGAGCTAAAGCCAAACAGCAAAGGTCCAGACACAAGGAACATTTGACAGATGTTCTCAGACATGAGGTCAAGAGCACATATGGGCCAGTAAAAATATATTCTGGCGGGTGGAGAAATGGGTGGAATCGGCTGTCCAGCCCACTTTAGAACAGCCCATGGCACTAAATCCAGTTTGAACATCATTTGCAAAAGCAAGTCAATATTGCTGCTGTAAAACCTGAGGTAAACGTGTAATACTACCATTACATTGGGCAGATATAGTAGCACAACAGAAATCTAGCTGTCATAGAAAAATATTACTCAGTGCTGGCAGTGGAGAGGATATGACATAACTGGTAGTATGACCAATGTGGGTGACTCTTATTGGCTTCTGGGGATAGGCAAGACAGTGTGTAACATTTGCATACTGATGAAAGCAAATATTAACACGCGATTAAAGCAAAATGTTCCTCAATTGTTAATTACAGAAATATTTATTCATCATAGCAGCTAGACTGCCTTTGCTTTTACACCACAGAGTTATTCTATACAATCTTCACACAAATAGCATTTAGCAATATCGTATCCACATTCTTCGTAATCACCTCGGCATATAGGAGACAGTTTGGATGTCTCATTTCACTGCTAATCCTGAACTATAACATGTCCCTCAACTGTTGCTTGTCTGTTACCTTGGTTTCCAAAATACAAAATACATTTATCTTCCTCAGGTCAATGACTATGAATGATACATAGCATTCCTGTATAGAGAAGCTGATGCACATCACTTCCACTTGGATAAACATGGCTCTGGTATGAAATGTATCGAAAAGAACGAATCGATTCAGTGAACCTCGAAAGAAACAGGATTACAACTGCTGTATCACAAAAGTCAGAACTTTCCACAACAATTCGTTATCTAAACCATGCGAAATCACTAGGTCTAGAGGATGGCTCCGTGGGGGCAGACACATTCTGAAGATTCTCCAACGAGCAGTGATCTTGAAGGACAGGCCTCTTAGTCCGCTACATTGCGGGACAGTGTGAAATACAGCTGCAACAATAGCTGAGTCTGTGTGGTTTCCTGTGAGCGTGGTGGTGTGTAAGGCTCACAGTGATCTTCTGGCCTCTCTGTGGCACCCAACCTCACACACAGAGCAGCACTTATATATATATATATATATATATATATATATATATATATGCACACACCCCTACTTATAAAAACATATTCCTATATATATCCACCAACAGTCACTGTGGTCATCTTTTACTCTTCTCTACCACTCACGCCTTCCTACATCTTTACTACATGCATGCATATGTACACACACGCACACACACAAATCCTATTCATAAAACACATACACATATACCCACATATATCCACTAACAGTCACTGTGGTCATCTCCAACACTCATCTTTACCACTCATGCCTTAACACACACACACATCTACTTATAAAAACATTTTTCTATATAAATCCACCAGCACAGTCACTGTGGTCATCTCTACCACTCATGCCTTAACACAAACACAAAATGGTAAAAAAAAGGGTTAGTGAAGGAATTCGAATATGCCCCTCTTTTATTTGTTTCAGTTAGTGATTGTTTATGATTCAGTCTTATATTATGTTTGTACCGCTTTATCATTTTTATCATTCTCGTTTGCTTAGACTGGGGCCTCTGTGACAGCAGCGCCAAGGTCAGGAGGTGATCACGTGTTCTGAATGGAGACCACGTCCACCCTTCTCCACCCCACCTCGTCCTGTCTCGTCCTGTCCTGTCCTCATGTTCTGTCCTCTTCCTGTCTCTTTTTCTTCTTATCCTACACCACGTACCGGTGTTGGACTGACTACCTGATGTTAGATTACCACACATTTTCTGGCTAAGAACAAACATATATGAATTTTCTCCACATTTCGCAAATGAACATATTTTCCTCACTATTCATTGCCGAATTTCTAACAGTCATATTTACCGTCATGCTCACAGACGAAAACTCCTCCAAATCTCTCCCTGTGGTTTTTTAAATGCATTATTCATGAATCCTGTCCAGTACATCTCTTTATGTGATTCGTAAATTTGTTATAAAGATGTCTGGGTGTGGCATCACGAACACCAGATGGTCACATGGGAATGAACAGGCACAAACACATGAAAACACAAGATACATCGGTCTTTCCCTTATAAAATTCCATCCTACATGAATGAATAAATGTATATAAGGCAACTGAAACACCATGCAGTGTTTACCAGTTCCCAGAATTAGGTGAATCTTATCGGATTACATTTACAGTAATGTGATGAGTTGAAGCAGCCGTGGTCTAGTGGTCAGGGAGTTGGGTAAGCACTGAACCCCAACTGCATGCTTGGACTACCCACCACTGGCATGTGTGTACTCACAGTTCACTAGTGTGTGTTCTCACTGCACGCATGGGTTCAATGCGGAGGACAAAATCCCATTCAGCCAAACGTTTGACTGTCAGGCAGATTGTTTCATAGTTGTCGGTCATAAAGAGGAGTTCCTTTTGGGATCACTGACTTTAGAGTGCCCAGGTGAATGCAAAACATGCCCAGACATCTCCATCACCCCACCAAAAACCCTCCATAATCATCATCATCACTACACCATCAACTCTCCATCATATCAACTCTCCATCTTCATACCATCAACGCTACTTCACCACACCATCAACCCTCCATCACATCAACTCTCCATCTTCATACCATCAACCATACTTCACCACACCATCAACCCTCCATCACATCAACTCTCCATCTTCATACCATCAACCATACTTCACCACAACGTCAACCCTCCATCACATCAACTCTCCATCTTCATACCATCAACCATACTTCACCACAACGTCAACCCTCCATCACATCAACTCTCCATCTTCATACCATCAACCCTACTTCACCACACCATCAACTCTCAATCACATCAACTCTCCATCTTCATACCATCAACCCTACTTCACCACACCATCAACTCTCCATCTTCACACCATCAAACCTACTTCACCACACCATCAACTCTCCATCTTCACACCATCAACCCTACTTCACCACACCATCAACCCTCCATCTTCACACCATCAACCCTACTTCACCACACCATCAACCCTCCATCTTCACACCATCAACCCTACTTCACCACACCATCAACCCTCCATCTTCACACCATCAACCCTACTTCACCACACCATCAACTCTCCATCTTCACACCATCACCACATCCTCTCCATCTTCACACCATCAATCCAACTTCACCCACCATCACTCCATCTTCACCATCAACTTCACCACCACACCATCAACTCTGTATCATGTTTGATGAAGTGCTTGTTTTTGTTGCACTGTTTGGCTTTAGTCTTGGGATGAATAGCAACTTCTGATTCTGAATGAAAGTCATTGGAGTGCATTTCCTATGTCTTTCTTAGGTATTAACCAACCAAATGCACGTCATTAGCATCCTCTGATTCCTAATTACTTTCACATAAAAGCAGCAAGTGTAAATATTACTTTCCTACCTCGGTTCAGTACTTTGGCTTAATTGTTTAATTCATAATTCAAATATGGCATGAAATGTTGTGTTGTTTTTTTTTGAGGTTGGATATGTCTGTTTGTGTGTGTGTGTATATATATATACACACACAATATAATAATAATATGTAAATATTAATATATACAATTAAATATATATAAATATATAAATTATATATATAAAATTAAATAAATACATTAGTAACCAGAAATAGCAACTATAAAACAACAGTAAGAACACAGCTTGATGACAAAGGAATGACATTCTTACTAGTGGTCTGTTCCTGTGTGTGTTCACGGCCTCCACTTTCAGGTCAAACATGTCCACTTTACAACCTGCAAAGACACTGGGTTAATAAAGCCTATATTTTTGAATTCTTAGAATTGAATATGTACACGGTCATGTCCAGGACAAGCAGTGGTGTGATGGTATTGACATGTGCATTCCTATGATGAGTGGTGCGGTATTTGAACCACATTCTGAATGCTACACGTTATCTACACATTATTGCCAGTTCAGTTGCAGGGGTGTTAAGAGTTCTTTCTTTCTTGAGAGGCTTGTCAACATCAATGCTCAGACCAGCAGGGATGTTCCTACAGTACACAGGAGTGACTCCAGCGACTTCCCCCATCCCCCATTCACACAGGCACCACATCTTGCTTTCACTGTGTGTTTTTGCCCGATAGTCTATGTTCATGTTTCCATAGCCTCCCACAACCACTTCTGATGGTTCTCCATCTCGAGGGGCTATTTCCAGGACAACCCAAAGGTACCTGGCACCACTCGACTCTTCCGATGACGGACATTCCTGTGGTTAGTAAACACAGCTCTGAGAGGCTGCAGTGTCGGCAGTAAACACGGGCTCAGGAGCCCAGGAGGAGGTTCAGCTGTGACGGCACCATACTGGACCATACATACATACAGAGGCGTGGCAGTCAGAGCGCACAGCACCTACCGTAGGCCACAGGGGTGAGCTTCAGCACCACGTGGAGAGGGCACTTCAGGTAAGGCAGGTCATCTGGGGCAGAACAGAAAAGAGCTGCATTAGATACAGGAGCCTGGTGGCAGATCCCAGGGGGGAGATCAGTGCAGCGTTCCCGCCCGCCCTGCGTCACGCCTCCAGGAGAGATCAGACCCTGCGTCACGCCTCCAGGAGAGATCAGACCCTGCGTCACGCCTCCAGGAGAGATCAGACCCTGCTCGGCCCGTGTCAAATCTCACATGAAGAGCACTCGGACACAGTGTGTGTGCACGTATTCTGTTTCATTAAATATGTGTTCATTCGTGTAGCTATGATTGATTGTGTGTGTGTGTGAGAGATAGAGAGAGAGAGAGAGGAAGACTGAGAGAGGAGAGAAAAGTAGATAAAAATACAGAAAAGCATGGTGAGACCAGAGGCAAAGAGAACCCCACCAGCACTCTTGTCCAGGAAGTAGGCCAGGAGGCATCTCATGACGGCCTGGTGGCAGATGACCAGCACGTTTCCCTGCCTCTCCAGCTCCATAATGACTGGCTCCAGCCGCTGCACCAGGTCCTGGTACGACTACGGCAAGCCAGGTGGGATAAACCACAGGTAGGTTTCACACAGAAATCTTTGAATGGCTATGGATTGTGCGTGTGTATGTGTGTAATGCCTACCTCACCCCCTGGGTAACGGTAATGGTACTTGTCCTGATCTCTTGAAGCATATTCATCAGGATAATCCCTTTTGATCTTGTCATAAGACATCTCCTCACAGACTCCCTTAAAACACGCACACACACACACACACACACACAATTAATTGTTGCATGTAAGAATACAATTAAAGTGTATAGAATTTAAGTGTTTTCCTTCTCTCACTTTCCTGTGACATACACAACCAAAAACACCCCATTTACATCCCAAAGAGTGTTCGTTCTTCCAGAACCTGCTCAGTAAAACCCTAATGAGAAGAGCAGCTGTGCAGTGATGCTGGGGGGGGGGGGGGGCCTAGGGGGCGGAGCCTGCCAGGACTCACGGCGTCGATCTCATTGAGGATCTTCCACTGTTCGTAGGCCACGCCCAGCGCCTCGGCCGTCTGGATGCTGCGCTTCAGCTGGCTGGTCCACACCTTCAGGCCCACCAGCCGCCGCTCCGTCACGAAGTCACGCAGAGCTCGGGCAAACTGCGCAGACGCGGCACAGAGCAGGGGACTGTGAGCGCACGCAACATGCACACGCGTCCGTGCCCACGCCAAGCCTCCACACCCCAGTCATGCTCTGGTGCAGCCCAGACACAACAGCTCAGACACCCTGTCTAGGATCAGCGTAGTGGTGTGGTAAAAACCCTGTGGTTAGGCTGAAGTTGTGAAACGCAGTTGCTGTTTATTTTTGGGGGTTTTATTTGGGGTTTAGCTGTTGCCAATTGGACTGTGAGGGACACCCACCTCATCTGATCCCGCCCCCAGGGTGATTTCATTTGCTACCTTGAATTGACTGGCTTTTATTTGCTTCCCCTTTACTAGTCCCTGACTACTTTGCTGCTTTTAGAATCTACACTGGAAACTGACAAAACCCTTTTTCCGTGTTCCATGTTATATGAGCATGAACAAATTACATTTTAAAGTCAGAATTAGCAATTTTTAAATGAGATCAAAGTACATTATCATGCAAAGCCTTTGAAAGGGGTGTGTGTTTGTGTGTATGTGGGTGTGTTTTTATGTGAGTGTGTGTGTATGTGTGTTTGCAAACGTTTGCGTACATATATGTGTGTGTGTATATGTTTGTGTATGTGTGTGTGTGTGTGCACTAACCTCCTTGCCGCGCACAGACAGACCCGAGTCGCCGCCGATCAGGCCCTCCACGTTGTGCTCGCTCTCGCCATGGCGACACAGGTAGATGGAGTGCTTGTGCACGTGGATGTTCATGAGGTAGTAGACGATCTTGCTCTGGATGTAGTCCTGCACGCGGTTGACCAGGAAGCGCTGGCCCACGTTGATGACCTGGATGAAGGAGCGGCCTCTGGGCGCAGGAGACACGCATCACACACATCCAGCTCAAATGGCACAGGTGCAACATCAGAAACGTCTCATCATAGTCTTATATTTCTGAAGCCAGAGTTCATGTCTCATTTAAATTTAAGTCATATCTCGTTTGCCATAGATCTTCACGGCCTTGGTGTTACTTGCTGCCTTGAGTGTTATTTTGCTTTTATACAACAGTTGTACAAAATAAAGAAATGAAATAAAGAAGAGATGTAGTGGTGTAGTGTAATGTAGTGGTGTAGTGTAGTGTAGTGTAGTGGTGTAGTGGTGTAGTGGTGTAGTAGTGGTGTAGTGTAGTGGTGTAGTGTGTGTAGTGTAGTGTAGTGTAGTGTAGTAGTGTAGTGTAGTGTAGTGTAGTGTAGTGTAGTGTAGTGGTGTAGTGTAGTGTAGTGGTGTAGTGTAGTGTAGTGTAGTGTAGTGTAGTGGTGTAGTGTAGTGGTGTAGTGTAGTGTAGTGTAGTGTAGTGGTGTAGTGTAGTGTAGTGTAGTGGTGTAGTGTAGTGGTGTAGTGTAGTGGTGTAGTGTAGTGTAGTGGTGTAGTGTAGTGGTGTAGTGTAGTGTAGTGTTAAACATGTCTTAATATTGGCACTTCTGCCCACCGCTAAGTAGTTCCACAACAAATCACTTGATGTGCAACAGTAACAACAGCCTGCCTGAAATTGAAATTTGAATGAGAACAAATAAATATGAGCAGAAGGAAGCTGAAAATTAAACGTATTAAGAATGAACAGCACTATGTTATTCAGTAGGGTTCCTGTGTTATTTGTGTTGATTAATGTGCACTCTTCCATTCTATGTCCAGTGAGAGAAAAGCATATGCCCTGTAGCACAAGTGCTGCCATTAACCTGCCCTGTTTCTCTGGTGGGCTCAGTGTGTTTAACTGTCCAGAACGGACTGTTGTGCAAACCTGGAATAGAAACCTGTTATATTTCATACATACAGGTCACAGAGTTCCTGAGAATTTGTGTGGGTCAAATATGTCTCCACTTGACAAGACAATAAAATAAGACCAAATAAGATGGATTTGTTTCTGTAATGGTTTAAAGGCTCGTCTCTCAATCTGATAAGAGGAGCCTGACATGCAAAGATTTATTATTTGGGTTGCCATATTATCAGTGTGCTTAAAATAGCCATGAGTGTTGTCATATCAGAAGAACAGTGTCTGGTCTGTGACAATACCAGACTCTTTCCCTCCCTAAATTCCCGGTTTAATGCTACACACAAGCCGATCCTTAAATATCCAGTTAGCTGGCAAGAAGAATTATGACGTGGGGAAACCAATCCTCCCCTTTCCAAAAAAAAGACAGAAGAATGAAAGGAATTGTTATCCTGAAACTCCTCAGTGTTATGTGGAAACAATTTTACAGCTCGGCTTATCAAGGGCATCGTGTCTCTGGAATCAGCACAGCTCTCAAAAATGAAAGCAGAACACAAACTATAACGTTTATGGTAACTGTAAAACACCCACAAACAGTGGCATGAAATCTAGTCACATTTCAAAAAAACTAAAAAAATTTAAATAAATAAAAAATAGACTGAGACACGTGGATACACGTAAGATACATGTGGATGCATGTGTGATCTTGGTCTCCACCTGCTGGCAGGCCTATATTACTACAACAACAACTATTACAGTATGACTCATACAGTTAATATCACACCCGCTGCTCTCACCAAAACTGCTTTGATCTAAATTGCATTATATTGTAAACTGTGTCTACATTACTCTGTAAGGTGTAGTTTAGTTTGACACGTGCTTACCTGTCATGCTTATCTGGATCTAAAGGCTGATACGTGACCTTGTAGCACTCGATCCTCTTCAAGAAGTCCTCCATCACACTCTCACGGTCTCTCTCAGGGTAGTCAGGACTGGACACCTTCACGTCCTAGCAGAACGGTTAAGATATGCGTCTCTAACTGAGGTATAACATGTATAACCTATAAACGTATAAACGTATAACCTATAAACGTATAAACGTTGGAAAATGTTCTGCTGCATCTTCAGTCCCGATCCAGTTTTAATTAAACTCCTAGTTAATGGGATAAAAATATCATATGATTGTCCCAATCAAAGGGTGCTGTCAGCAACAACCTACCTTAATGTTTTCAGCGATGACGTCCGGATCGTCGCAAATAGACTCAACGAAAAATACCTGAAAGAGGCAAGCAAGGATTTTGAATTATGAACAACTGCTCTTAAACACGTTCGTTTCTCCAATGTTGCTGAGACTTACTACAGTGAGCCGCACACACACACACCCAAAGGCAGACCAGCTTAGTACTTAGTACTTTACAGTTACCGTTACAGTGTAACACAGGGTAGTGTTACAGTGTAATGTACAGTGTACAAAAAATAAAATAACATGTAATAACAGCTTGATACTTTAAACGTTACTTAATCTATAATGTTTGTATTCCGCTACGTAAGAGCACTACTGTGTTGTTACACTACAATAAATGGTACGGTTACACTTTAAAAGTGGCAATGTAATTTAACGTTTTACCCTAATTTATACTTCACACTTTCAACTGTATATATTCATATAATTATATATGAATGTAACTATTAATATAAATATTCCACACTGCTGGTGCTGAAACCATAGCAAACCAATGCAGGCTATAATGTTTTAAATCATTATAAAAACAATACAAAGGTAAACTTTTTAACGTCACGTATCTAATAGGGAAGTGATTTCTAGTCGTTGCTGTTTTGATGTGTTAGTGGCATGTTGCTGTTAGTGGTTTGATGCTTACCACTTTTCTCTCAGACATAGTAAGTCTGATCAGATCATACTGTGTTTTATCAGACCCGCTGAGTGACTGACGTCCACTTAAACTATACACCACAATACAAACATACAGGAAATAAAATTCAATTCTTTAATTCACACGAACATGTTAACCCTTGTGCAAGCCAACTGAGATTTCCTGAAGTCCAGCGGTAAACATGCTTTTAGCTGTACAAGCAAAGCTTTCTCTGCCACGTACTCGTAACACACACTGAAGGTCACGCCAGAAACTAAGTGCCTGCGAGGAACTCGCCTTGTAGGCATTGTCCACAGCAAAGCTGAGGATGAGGTCCCTTCTCTCTCGAGTTGTGTTTGTGGCATCAAAGACCTGTGGAGGATTCAACGATACAAGATACGTTTCACTTCAGTACTAAAACATACTCCAGTTCCACCTCAGAAGCACAAGCATGATTGTGAAATCACAGTTCGGTTATGCAACAGGTATTATATAACCCAGTCCCCTGCGTAGGACAGTAAACCACTGCTTTGTCCAAGCCGTAAAACTAGCGGATGGCAGTGAAGAAGACTGGGCATTTCTTAAAGAGGAAGGGAGCTCACAGCGATCTGGCCGCCCTCGTTGTTGAGATACGTCTTGACGTCCTGTAAGGCCACCAGTGCACACTGCCTGAAGGGCGAGAGGCAGGCAGGTCAGCGCGTCCACCCGCACGACTGCTGCCTGTGTTTATCTTATTCAGCAATGCAGCATGTCTGCTTTTATGTCAACAAACAATAACTCATGAAAAAGAAGTGGAACGACTACTGTACAGGAAGCACATCAGTGCAGTTAATCAGCTGTCAGTGAACGTTCGTGTCTTTAAAGCTTGAGACACGTCTGACGAATTTGGACTACAGCAAAAGTCACACCAGGGAGGGTCAGTGAAGCCCCGCCCACTTACTTCCTGATCTTCATGGCCTCTTCGTTGTCATGGCGGAAGAAGTCGTAGGATTTGTATGACTGCACGGCCTCCCGCCGGTACTCGCCCAGGTTGAACACTGCACAACCAAGATGGCTGTCAGAAGCTTCCAGAATTCCACAAACGTCTATGTAAGATTTGATGTGCTGGGCAGCACCGTGTCATGCAGCAGAGCCAGAACACCCACCGTCTTCTTTCCTTTAACATTTTTTATTTAGTGTCTATATAAACTGGTGATATAGCGACAGAACTAACAATAAACATCAATCAGGATGAACCGGCTACGTACCACACTGAACGTTAGCAAGTAAAAAGCATTTTTTCAGACAGAACCTAAAGCAATTTGCATATTTATGAGGAAACGGTGGAGTGGCCACAACACTGCTTTGACTTTTCCTATTATATGACAGGATGAAGTAGCATGATGTAATAATTATAGATGTAGACTGTAGACAGATCGTTCTAGATTATTATATCATGGATAGAGTTGAATTGTGGCCAACGCCTGACAGCATCAAACATCATGTTCACCTTTTGTGGGAACTCCTATCCAGTTGAGGTAGCGAGTGAGCTTCTTGGACATGTAGGTCTTCCCTCTCGCAGGGAGACCAATCATCACAATCATGGTGGAGGAATTTGTCATGTGCGATGCCCATGCTAAAGATAAGAAGACAGAACACACGCAAAGAATGATGAGACACTTTTGGGTTTTTTTTTTTGTGTGTCAGTGCCATCTAAGGGCACATTCAATTTGTCGCTCTAGAGTGGAAACAATTCGTATGGTAAGATGTCGTCCCCAAACAGAAGACATAGGAATCTTGGTTTGATTCTGAACAGGACACCTGCAGGACACCTGCAGGACCTGACAGCCACTGTGCTTCTTCTCCAGGTATGTCCTGAAAAAAGACTTGTTCTTACAACATCCAAAAACCTAACCTGATACTAAACAAACAAAATCATTTTTAGAAACCCTGGTCCCTGTAAGCTGCACTCTATTTTAGAAATAAGTTACTAAAACCACTATGACAATCTAGAAACTGTTAAGCTACGGTTGGTATTAATGCATCTGAGATTTTGTTAAGCTTCCACCAATTTATTTAAACATTTATCCCCTGAAGGGTTAAAGGTTTCTTTCTCTTAAGTCGTTTATGTTGGAAACATGAGACCTTGTGTGAAAGGATTCTTGGTGCTAAACTGAAGGCTTCAGTTTGTTTTTCCATGTCAAACCCTCTGTGCTTCATGCTGCAGCTACCTAGCAACCACTCTTCACGTTTGCCTTCTGTTCAGCAGAAATCTGATTATGAGCAAACTCAGACATATTGGTTTGACATTCCAGGCTGGGGAATAATGAAAAGCTGAAAGCTTGTTCTCTGGACAAACACTCACTCTTCATTTCCTGCCATTAGGCTGCATTGCCTCTCAGGTCTTTTCTGCAGGCTTGCTGTCCTATTGATTCACAGTCCCCCCTGACGGCATGCAGATATCACCTTACGGCGAGTCGTTCTTAAGCAGCGCTTCCCGAAACCTCAACCAGAGGGGTCTCCGCTCTACTGGGATTATGGTTCTGATACCTGTGATTTAGCACATGGCAATTAGCTGATGAAGTACAGCAGGTGTGTTGGAGAAGGAGAAACATTTACGCAGTGCAGTTCACGGTTCCCACAGGACTGGGATTAGAAACCTCTGCTCAGAATACAACTCAACCGTTTTGTTCCAAACAACCAAACAGCCGCAGAAGGGGCACAAGGTGACATTTGCCTTTCTTATCCTGCCTTAGCGTGTGGTATACGTGACCAGTCAGTGCTCTGCAGTACATCAGTATTGGACCACAAGATTATGACTAATGGTGTGACAGAGGGACCAAGAGATAATGGGGCTCCTCCCAGGAGAGGAGCATGAATAAAAGAACAAATAAAGGGAAAGAAAGAAGCGTCTCCACCCTGCGTCTTGCACTAGGGCCCCAGTATTTTGCACTATGCCACTGATGATGCCTGACACTTGTTGAGACTAAAGAGGGCTTAGTGCATGGAGACACCATACAGCATTATAGAGCACTAGAGCTGAAGAGATCGTCCATCAGACCCCACAATCCCCAGGACCCTTGATTCAAACCCATCGATCCCCAGGACCCTTGATTCAAACCCCTCGATCCCCAGGACCCTTGATTCAAACCCCTCGATCCCCAGGACCCTTGGATCAGCAGAGTGGCATAGTGCCTGTAGATCACACCCCGTGACATCCAGACATTCCTAATATAGGTGAAACTCAAAAGCTGAATATCCCGCCAACATGAACGAACAAGTTGCAATACAATGTGCAACATGAAAACGTGCAGGGCATTAATTAATTAATGACAGAACACTATTCTACAGCACAGAGGAGGGCAATGTGACTTTTGGCAGTGACAACACACACATATCTGATTAAACACATTAATATGTCAGTGTTCCCAAGATCTCATTTTACAATTATCTGTAGTACTATTAACACGTCCATCCACTGTAGTCTAAATGTGCTATGTGAAAAATTACAGAACTAATTTCTAGAAAAATAAACAGATATCTTATCAAAACCTTTACTCTATAAACAGCACAGCTACTAGTCTGGGCTGCTAATAGACTGCTGAGTTCTGTCCGCTATTTTTGGCACTGTCACAGAAAACGTCCATATTCCACATTAGAACTGCCCTTTGTTATGAACAGGCTCATGCAATCCTTATCACAAAATTAGGCATATTCTGAAATTCCCATCTTTTATCTGAGAGGAACTTGAACAGTTATAATAGCTTAATGACAATGTAACAACCCAAGGATGAACCATTTCCAGGTGCATACCACATAATCCTTCTCAGAATATTAAAAATTACCTGGACATAATTCACAGACTCTATTAACTGACACTGTTCTGACAACCCTTAGTTACAAGTTGCAACAAGGCACAATATCATCAGCACAGATAAACACAAAATGACCTGAATAAGGGTACTGACACAGACATAGACACTCCAGGTGTAACAGTTTGCATGGGCAACCGCCTGTGTGGTACACCACTGGACCACTAGGAAAATCCACCTAGCCTCGCAAAGAGTCCTGTCATTCACCGGTTTCACAATAAGATTTTAACAACTAGAATCATTTCCTGTTGTGTACATCATTGGTATCCTACCAACGGTATCTTTTGTAAGCTCGTTTGCTTCGTTCGTATTCCATAGCTGAGCAATGCATACACTTACAGCATTTTTTCTCGTTTGCTCTGGACTCCGTCTTCTTGTCGGCTGACTTGCTCTGCATGGCTCTGTGTAAACCAGCAGTCGTACTGCGCAGGGGCGTGTCGGCGCCCGCGCTGTCCCGGTCAAAGCTGGCGGTCGGCGAGGTCATTTAAACTTGCGAGAGGTAGGCTACAACCAGCGAGGCGAAGAAAGACACACACAGAGAGACGAGTGTATGTGATCGACGGTGTTGGCGTCCATCTGCGACATCACTCCTTGTCTTGTAGATGAAGCCAACCTTCAGCATGCAGTTATATGACTTACCTTGTGTAAGAAAGAACCAAGTAAAAACACAATACTATTCCATGTGTTGTCCCGTAGCAAAACTGCCAAACCGAGATGATTCCACTTCTTTCCCTTCGTCAACGTCACTACAGGGCTGGCAAAAATATGTGGCACGATCTTACTCTAGATATTACTACGGCTTTGCTTTTGTTTCAGGAAGTGCTTCTTGCCGCTGGCTGTACTCAGCGGCGCTCAAGTGTGCTCCGTTGATTGGGTGTTATCCACGCCACTCAAAACTGTTTCTTCCACTTTCTCTGTAGCCTTCCTACAGCTTGGTGCGTTTTGAGACCACACTTGAGAGGGCGGGAGCCTGCGGTCCTCAATGCGGCGCTATCAACGTATAACTTCATTCAAACGATGAAGTTGTCTTGCGTAGGTAAAGATAACACTAAGATAAAACAAGAACAGTCCCACAAATCCAATTTCCGTGCCCAAATTACGTTAATTGTTTATGGACTTGGCCTTTCTTATTTGTTGACACTGTTCAGAAACAAAAGAATTAGACATCTCGGTCCATTGAAATTTAATGCACGGTCAAAAATAGCGCAATCTTACCAGTAGTTAGAGGTTTTACTAGATTGTCATCTAGCAGTCAGTGCAATAACTTGTAGGATTATTTTGACATGCTTGTGCATTAAGATGAATATCCTAAAGGTATTCATAACACGGATAAACCTTGATGTCTCCTACGGTAACGCAGATTTTCAACCTCTTAATTCACACTGTAGCATTCAATCACAACAACGCAGCAATTTCTCATGTTCTGTATAAAATGTTTCATGCACTCTTAGTGTCTGAATAGAGAAGTGGGTCCCACCCTACTGCTGTAATCTCAGTATAGGTTTGTTGTAACAACAGTCAAAAGAAATACAGACCGAGCTCTGTTCTCTGTTATGACAGTTTGGCAAAGGAAACGCTTCTCTGCCGTAGCGCACGCCGGCATTTACTTGCTAAATAAGGCCTTACACTCGCGCGGCTCCTGGGCACAACGAAGTAGCTCTGTATGAAAACACCGAGGTTTCTCAGGATGTGTGACGGCGGGAGCGCCCAGATTCCTTTGCCTTGTATGGCCAAAGGCCTCCTCGCCTGGCTGCAGAACGCTGCTGACCTTATTGGTTCAGTCAGGAACAGGGAGGTGTGGAAAAGACGCCGAAACGCTAAACAAACGTCGCAGGCTGCCCGAGGAGCAGGACACGAGACTGAAGCGCACGCACTTTGCCGCTCAAAACTAAGGTGAGATTAAAAACTAACCTTTGTGCTGTCGGCAGTGATTTGTAATGTTTTGTACAAGCTATTGCAATAAGTGATACTTTCTGGAGGAAAAATGAATTAGAATGATGCTGGTATAAAGTATGGTATAGTACTGCGTTAAAATATCTGAATACTGAATATTTAGTCAGTTTTGTACTTGTGCAGTGTCAGTTGAGTAGTTGTGTAGTTATCTTACTCTTGGTGTGATCGATTAATGAAATATATTTTCCCAAAGCTGCATTTTATGTGAAAGACCTTACGGTTCCCCGTCCCTTGTCAAAAGGAAAGGGGGAAAACAAAACAGTTTTCACATGCTTTCACTGAGCCAGCTCGATTACCAGAACACTGATTAGTGAGAGAGCAGGACAAAAAAGATAATGAGACTTCAGTGCCACATGATAATATTTTTTTAATATATGGTGTTAAGCAAGACAATGAAGTTTTTGGCACCTTGGGGGAAACAATTAGTGGAGGGAAGTGACGGTTCACGATTTAACATTCCTACCCACTGTTTATACTACATAAATAACATAAATCTCCTCCCCAATCAGACTAAATTTGTGACTAAATCCTCATACTCAGGTGAGGATTTTGGCTAATGACTAAATTTGTCCATACTCAGGTGAGTATTCTAGCTAATGACTAAATTTGTCCATACTCAGGTGAGTATTCTAGCGAATGACTAAATTTGTCCATACTCAGGTGAGTATTCTAGCTAATGACTAAATTTGTCCATACTCAGGTGAGTATTTTGGCTAATGACTAAATTAGTCCATACTCAGGTGAGGAATCTTTATGAAACTCAGGCCTGGGAGCCAATTATCAAACAAATCAGACTGTAAGAGTACTAGACATGATCAAATTCTACAGTTTGCATCATAACTAGAGGGGGGGCAATCCCAGCATCACTGGGCGAAGGCAGGGTACACCATGGGCAGGTCCCATTCACATCCATTCACACAATATTGATATCGGTAGATAACTCAACAATATCAACAATTGTTTCCATTCTGTTTAAAGGAAATAAGTCCTCAACCAAAATGTCTGCTGCTAAGCGAGCTAAGGGGAAGACCACAAAGAAGCGTCCCCAGAGGGCAACGTCCAATGTGTTCGCCATGTTTGATCAGTCCCAGATCCAGGAGTTCAAAGAGGCATTCAACATGATCGACCAGAATCGCGATGGCTTCATCGACAAGGAGGACCTGCATGACATGCTCGCATCTCTTGGTAACTGTGTGGAAGAGCATAATGCAATATGACACGTCGTAACACTACAGTTTTTCACTTCCACTTCCATCGTCTGATCATTAGATAATTAGACAGATGTGTATTAGGGTTGGGAAATATGAAACTCACGAGTGGAAATTGATCCACAGGACTGGAATTGAAAATCTCCATAATGTATGCAGTGACCACCGAAGCCCAAATGATCTGCTCTCTGTTGTAGGAAAGAACCCCTCTGATGAGTACCTGGAGAGCATGATGAGCGAAGCCCCAGGGCCCATTAACTTCACCATGTTTCTCACCATGTTTGGAGAACGCCTCAACGGAACCGACCCCGAGGACGTCATACGCAATGCCTTCACCTGTTTTGATGAGGAAGGTTCAGGTAACCTGAACGCCTGGATGGTGCATGCGGATCTAGATGAAACAACAGTTTGTGGAGGTTTATCATGGCATTGTGCTGACTTAGAATGTGGCCCTGATGCCCTATATGGCCAAACGGGTTATAAGACTTTGAGAGTTTACTTTATCTGCTCTTTGCACTTTTGCAAAGTAATCAAAACCATAACACGCAATGAAATTCAAGTCTAACCAAATATACATGCAATGTTGTAACTTAGTACTTTAAAACCTCATATGCAACTATGTTGATATTCCTGTGCTACAGTCTCTCTGATCTCAGTACCTTTAACTCTTAAGGGTTCATTCATGAAGACCATCTTCGTGAACTCCTGACCACCATGGGCGACCGCTTTACTGATGAGGAGGTTGACGAGCTTTTCCGCGAAGCACCGATCGACAAGAAGGGAAATTTCAACTACACAGAATTCACACGTATCCTCAAGCATGGTGCAAAAGACAAAGATGACATCTAAGACAGGGGCAGGAGTGCTCCTCAACCAGGGCTTACATGTACCAGACTTCTCAGAGTTAAACGCTTATCTGGGCTTACCTTCGGATATGAGTAATGACAACGGAGAGGTTGCACTGACAGTATCATTCGGTTCACCCCTGGGCCCAAAGCCCACCAGCAAACCTTATTAATTCAGGCCTATACATAAGCGTGCCAAATCCATGCTAAAAGGAAACATCTATCCACCAAGTAACTAAATACATCAATGCTCTCTCGCAAGCACACACACAATAATATGAAATAAAATATTGTGACTTTGTGACTTGTCTTTACCATTGTTGTTAATAAGCTTGGGAAGGAAAGTGCGTGCATGGCGTGTATGCTTACCCCTTCCAGTCTGGTGCAAACACTCATGCCATTCCCCCTCCACTTGGCATGAGAACGAAAACAGAGAAGCGAAGCCTTAAAGTACTACAACCTGCGAGCTGTGCTTTCTAGGTGTTTCTCCAGTCTAAGTTTGGGGCAATTTATCTGTGAGGCTTTGCTCTTTGTGACATTTCAAGGAAGGAATACTGAATGTTCCCAGCATTGGGAAGTAAGAATTTGAGTTTTTTCTACTTCTGGACTGGAAACAGGAGGGTTCTCAAAAAGGATACTGGCAGTAGCAGTGCCCTGATCAATGACATTGGCAGTATCAGTGCCCTGATCAATCACATTGGCAGTAGCAGTGCCCTGATCAGTGACATTGGCAGTATCAGTGCCCTGATCAATCACATTGGCAGTATCAGTGCCCTGATCAATCACATTGACAGTATCAGTGCCCTGATCAATCACATTGGCAGTATCAGTGCCCTGATCAATCACATTGGCAGTATCAGTGCCCTGATCAGTGACATTGGCAGTAGCAGTGCCCTGATCAATGACATTGACAGTATCAGTGCCCTGATCAATGACATTGACAGTATCAGTGCCCTGATCAATCACATTGGCAGTAGCAGTGCCCTGATCAATCACATTGACAGTATCAGTGCCCTGATCAATGACATTGGCAGTAGCAGTGCCCTGATCAATGACATTGGCAGTATCAGTGCCCTGATCAATCACATTGGCAGTAGCAGTGCCCTGATCAATCACATTGGCAGTAGCAGTGCCCTGATCAATGTCTGAGGAAAAGAGCATCATACAAACATCTAGCACATTGCAATAGTAGTAAAATATATAAATATATACAAAAATAAGTCTGTTTGAAAAGTATCACTTTTAAGAGGACAAACTACTTGAGTCATATTTGACCAGGAACTCCAAAATGGGTCAGACTTTGTGCCAAGACTCGATGACTGAAGCTAACAAAGCCATGATGTGGACTGCGATAAGCAATAAATGCCTCTTCCTGTTGCTGGAACGCCCTGTTTTGGAACGAGGTGGGAAGGGGGGGTTCAGAGAATGCCAGGTTGCCTTCTATGACTCTGGAAAAGTTAACCCATGCCAAAAGTGTCACAGGCCATGACCTACTAAGTAATTAATACACAGGACTGTTGCTTTTTAAATAAAACTTTATTATTGTTGTTGCTGTAAAAGAAATATCTCCACAACATCCCCACAGTCTACATAGTATAACATTTTTATCATCTAATCCTTGTTTCTTTAAAACATACTGGGACTGTAAAATAGGAACCTTCAACAAAAGTAAGTTTGCCCTTTCTCCAATGAAACATAATAAGGATCTGGTTCTGCATCTGGAGGGAAAAAAAAAAACTGACCTGGGATCAGATGTCTCTGTGCATACATATTCCACACACCGTGCTACAAAAAACAAGACTTATCCAAGATCAGTGTTCCCATTGACGCCTGTCTCCACACCAGCAGTGCAGTGTTTTCTCTTACAGTTTTACACACCTGTCTCATCACATCAGCTCATTGTCAAGCCCTTGGTGAGGTGACTCAGGTCAACGGGGACACAAGAAAACTGATGTGCTGTGTCTGTCCAGCATGGGAGTTTGACACACCTAAAATAGATGTTTCATGAACATGGGGCTTAGGAAGATTGGAGACCCTCGGTAAAATTCCCACGAGCCTTTGGCAGTTAAAGCAGAAGTCCGGAGTCCCGAGAGTTTCGAAGTCATGCTCCGACATTATAAAACAAACAGAATGGCGCCCCCTACTGGCTCATGTTGGAGATATTGCTGAGTCAATGTCCAAGGTTAGCTTCAGGGTCCTTTGCCGCTGAGATACTTTATCACATGAGATGATGGATTTGTTATTGACTTTGAGTCCAGTTGGTGGTCAAGGGAATGTATTCTGTCTCTAAACACAGAGAGGAGCTCTAAAATAAATAAAACAATAAAGCAGCCACAAATGTCTGCTGAAATTTATGGAGTTGTTTCCTCCATTACTGAGTCCATGCAAGCTGTAGCCCTATTAACGTTTGATGAGCAGATGACGGATGCTCCATCGCAAAAAGGTCGAGGCAAATCATTTAGAATAGATGTCTGCATGAGGAAACAGTCCACATGAAGGAACCAAAAGGTGTTGAAGAGATTTGGGGGGTATATTGCTGTCCCATGAAGAGTTCTCAGATTTGTGCTAATGCTTGGTTAGAAAATACACAAAATAATATTTAAAAATAAAAAAAACAAACAAACAAAAAACAAGCAGCTGCATCAGAGGCCAAATTAGGAAAAGGAGGCGGGATCACTGAAAAGGAGGCGGGATCACTGAAGGTCATCTGAGTGACTCTGAGCATATCTGGTATGATAAATGAACTGGGAGCAACTCAGGGCACTGGGCAGAAATAATCGTTAGATAATATGACAACTTATAGTTTACACTCACTCTGCATTTTTTCCCTTTTCTCCATTGTTACCAGCATACATGTAAAACCTCTGCTAGTGTGTTGACTAGTGACAGGAGACCCATAGAGTTCTAACCTACGGTTGAATCAATCTGCCATTTCCAAGATGCACATGACGACAATGTGGCTCTTATGCAAGACAGAAACAAGACAAACCTCTTATTTCAGCTTTGACATCAAGCATGACATCTTAATTGGGTGCAAATTTGGTGGGTACATGAACTGAACAAGCCATCACTTTAAAACTTGATGGATGACAATGGAAAGGTACCAGCACGAGATTTGGATTGAAACGTTCTGTTACTCATGACATGAAGCAGAAGAACCGACGGTCCACAGCAGACAGGACGGATCGAGGGTGCATGGCTAGATAGTTTTGTTCTACCCTGCTAGTAAAATCATGTGATCCTGGGAAACGTGGCATGTGGCCGGTACGAGTGCTGGAGTCTGCACCCGATGGTTCGGCTCACGTCGATCTCAGCGACATTATCCACAAAAATCACCTGGGGACGGGACGAGGCCCAGCAGTGAACGGCCCGCGGACTGAAATTCATCCACTACACACCGTGCGTTTTTGTTCTGGTTCGCACGATGACTTGCATATTTACCCTCTTCAATGCAAAACACAATAGAAAATGAAAACAAAAGAAACTCTGTAGTGACGATGACGACGAAAACCTCACTGTATTAAAAAAAAAAAAAAGGTTTAATATTGATCTGGAGAATGAAATACATGTCCTTTCTGTGGGTAAAACATTAGAAATCAACAGAAATGTACACATCCTAAAGGTGACTACACCCTGAAAATGATGTTTATTTCAGTCTACAGTTAAAGAAAAAAAAGGTGGCCATGGAATTGTGGTATAAACGACACGCATCCGGTATGTGAACACCACTCGTGCGATACAAGCTACACGTGTGACGCAAGACTTGCTAGCAAAGTTCACTGGTCACCAGGTAACAACACAAGGGAGTGAACTGGGAAAGAATGGAATGCAATTCATGAAAAAAGATATGCTTTTAATCTCTCTCTCTCACACACACACACACACACACACACACACCTCTGCCTTACAAATAATAGTGTTCTACCTCAGAAGTGAATCAGCGTCCTTTGCATGGACTGAATCAGGCATGTATGGGCAGGTTTACATTACTGCAGCAGTGCCAATTACAAGGACACTGAGCCACCATCTTAACTCTCAGACCACCCTGAGCATCCACATCACCTTTATAAAGGTTTACACACACCCCCCACACACACACAAACAGGGGCTATCGCCAGAAACAGTGCATAGTTAGCCCAAGACTAATCTCCATCTGTCTGGAAAACAAGTTTAAAACTCATTATCCAGCTCAATTTCTATTCAACACTAGTAAGGGGGCTTGTGCCATCTTGGTACACACCACGACCTACTCAGAGGGCCCTGTACTGATAGAGGTCATGTTAAGTTATACTTTAATCTTTGCTTATAAAAAGAAAAGCTCAATACTCAAACTAAAGTGTGTTGGATACGTATGGAATGAACGCACACCCGGAGCAGCCATGACTATAAGCATTTGTCCCAAAACAGTGACTCGAGTTCGGAAAGTCAACAAGTAGAAAAATACACAGCCTTTCCTGCAGTCCTTTGCTATGGAAGGGTCAGAAAAAAGGTGAACACCTGAATTGGTCCTGATATTCAAACTAAAAAAATGACCAGTGTCCATTTTGACTTATTGTGAGCTTGCACACCCTTCATCTTGGGCACTTTTTTCTTTTTATATATCTTTTTTTTTTTACAGACAGGTAGGTAGCAGTTGGATTAACAGCTGCTGGTTATAATAGGTAAACCACAGTCACAGACCACTTTAAAAAAAATACAAAAACCAACCAGCCAACCTCAGGCTGTTTGTGAACCTGGCGGGTTTTTGAGGTATCCTGTCACCGCACTGGCAGAAGTAGTCAGCCTGTGACCAGCTAGAGTATGAATACAATTTTATTTTTTTACTTTTTTTATTTTGTTTTTTTTTTTAAATAACTTTGGACACTAAACAGGCATGAAGCGTCCAGCTAGCATGTGTTTGTGAACAGATGGCAGACTTTGAACTTTTGTCAGTGAGCGCTTCTGTGGAGAGAAAGAACATTCTGCAATGGTTGACTGTTCAACCTACATATTGCCACTGTGAATACATTTGGCATAAACAGACATAGAAGGGCTGCAAACCATTTCAAATTCTGGATCAAATAGTTACTTCCACACGTACCACCGCATATTGGGTAAAGGAAACGTTCTTGCCTTTTTTTTTTAATGTCCAATATAAAATTAAAAATTCCAAAGCTGAGGCCACCGTACAAATGCAGAGCAACGTTCCAGCATGTTGGGGATCCAGAGCACTGGCCTGGACTCATCCAGCACAAGCTCACTCACACCCATACTCCTGAAATACACGGGCTGGCAGAGGGACCACACACACACACACACACACACAACGATGACAACAGAAAACCGAAACAAAAATGTGACTAAAAAATAAAATAAAAATAAATAAGTTAAAAATAAAAAAAGTAAAAAAATGTTGATCCAAGAGATTGTTTTGTAGATTAAGTAACGATTCATTTTAAAAGAAAGAAAACAAGAGGCGGGTGGTGGAGTTTCAAAGCATCCTGGCGTGTAACGGACAGAGGGACAGAGATGCCCAGCGTGAGTTACCGCAGAAGAGGATCAAGGGTGTTGTGCAAAACTCATTTACGGGGTGAAGTATGTGCATAAATGTTTGGAGTTGAAATGCAGGCCTCTATCGCTACAGCTAGTGCACGCAGTACATTTTCTCCAGAGATCAAACAAAGAAACATTGTAAACAAAAAACAGCGACGTGTATCACTAAATATTGCCAATTCATTAGTATAATTCAACAGGAGTGAGGCATAAGAAAGCACTGTCGCTGCTGCAGAGCTGAGCATGGCCTGCTGCTCTCCAGTGCGCTAGAGCTCACCACTAACGAAGTGTCCGGCGTACCGTTTACGTATCGTAATCTAACGTGTGGATCCAGCCTCATGGGTTGAGGGTGGGCCGGGGAATCCATCAAAACTAACATTCACATATGCCTATGTTTCATTCAAATGCCCCTAAATCCACATTTGGCAATACTCCCTCTGTGGAACAGACCCCAAAAGGCCAGATTGGCTGACAAAGATGTAATAGTATTAATAAACAATAACAATAATAATAAGGGTGAGAAGAGGAAGACCGCTTTGCTTAAAGACAAGTGCACACGTGCAGAATCCTGAGTGCGTGCTCTGTGGGTAATTGAAGATGGCCTCCAGGAGTTGGGGTCAGCGGTTGGGGTCAACTGGAGTCTGGTGGAGTGAGCGAAGGGTGTAGGATTCTTTAAACACACACGCACGCACGCACGCACGCACGCACGCGCAACACAATGAGGGGCAGAGCCTCGCCCGAGATATTAACAATGTACAGACTGTCTCAATATATCCCATGAGATAATTACAGCCCCGAATAATACTTAATACAACAAGAATAGCAACAGCAACATATGAGGCGGGATGGTGGTGGAGGGAGCTCTTCTGTAGCATCCGTCACACGCGTGTGCCCCTGTAGCATCAGTCACACGCGTGTGCCCCTGTAGCATCCGTCACACGCGTGTGCCCCGTGCTTTTAAGCAGTTTGCCTTTTTTAAAAATTGTATTAATTTTTTCTTATTTTTTTCTTTCCACGTTTTCTGCTTCGTTGTGTTGGTAGATATGTAGGGCCAACCGCACTGGAGCCCGCGTTACCGTCATGGGGAGGCGGACGCGAGCACGCGTGTGTGTGTGTGTGCGCATGATCATGTGTGTGTGGGGAGGCTCTCTCAGAGCCGAGTCTGGGCCTCGGGGACGTAGATCTCGATACTGTCGGCGCTCTCCGTGGCAGAGTTCTGCCGCTCAGACACGGCCCGTTTGGCCGCCATCAGCCTCTTCCTGGCCTCCTGCCGCTGCTTGTCTGCGGGGGCCGGTTCTCCTCCGCTCTTCTCCTTGGTGACGGGCGACTTGGTCTTCGCCACCTTCTTCGGCGTCTGGACGGACGGCTGCTTCTTCTCCTCCTGCACACAAAGACGCACCGATGAGCAGACGTTAGGAGACAGACCGCCTGGCCCAAATGATCGTAAGCACTGTACAATATGTTCAGGACACCCTGCGACATCCTGACCGAGGCGAGCACCTCCTCCTCCATGGTTCTAGCGGGAGGTGCGGTCTGTACCTTTCTGCTGCTGTCCTCTGGGAGGTTCCAGGAGTTGGACTTCAGCAGGTGCAGCTCGTCGAACTTCATGCTGATGTCCTCTATCGACAGCTGCAGCAGATCCCAGAAACCAGCCAGGTCCTGCGCAGTGGGCCGCGGCTGGGCATCCACATCCTTACACACACACACACACACATTACACATATAGTAAAGGCTGCCCTGGGCCCTCAAGATCAGCAGACCAATTCAAGAAAAAGCTGAGAAGAGGCCTTGGTTCCTGGAGCTGAAGGGACGCCTGCACCCCAGTGGTTTGATGAATAATGCATGGGGTGCGATTGTGCTGCTGCTCTCTCCCCTGGCGTTAGCTGAGCCCTGACCTGATCCCAGGCTGTAATGCCCATTTCTCCGAAGCAAACGACAGCACGAATTCAAATAAAAGCTTTTATCATGTGTTTACTGCACGCTTTGCCTTGCATTAATTCGTTCGGGCTATAAATGGAAAATAGAACAGTTATCATTATGCGACTCAATGTTAATTTGACTCACTAACATCACCGCCAGCAAGTCTTTCTGCTGGAGCTGTTCATTTAAGGTTGCCATGCACACATGGACCACTGGAGGGCACTATGATGCAGCTTAAACGCAAAGCGCTGCGCCAAAGGTGATGAAGCAGACTCCATTTCCAGACATCAAACCCCTTTTGCTATTAACCTTATGGTTCTATGGTTTTGCAGGTTTGAACATTCTTGGTCATTGGCAACCAACGACCATCAGGACTGTAAATGCACTATACAGAGCACAGCGGAGTTCATAATGTGGGTAATTTAGATTATTTTAAGTGAGGAATAATGAAGAATAGTGAAACAATTATAAAAGCTCTGCATAGAATGGTAGAATGTATAGTCCTAAGACAATTTACATAAAGCAATTCAATGCAAGATGAGAGCTTTGCATTTGGAATCTGCCAATGGTGTTATTTTAAACTATTAAAGCTCTTTGAAACTATTTGCCTGTAGAATCTCTTTCACATTTGTATGGACTCTGTGTACACGATAAATACAACGTGAAATGATTTTTTTTTTCCCCCTCGATTTGATATATTTCTAAGTGAGAGGATACTGGGACAGTTCATGAAAACATGCCATAAACCCCCCCAAACAAAGAGATGTTTTCAAAGCAGGCATTTGCAAAAAAAAATAAAAAATTTGGTCCATTAATGATGAACTGATGAATCATACACAGTAAGACCAGGAACATGAACTAACAAGGTGAAAGAGGTCAACTCCAGTTTCAGTTCGTCTTTAGAGGGGAGTTCTGGAACTCACCAGGTTCTGCTCACACAGGCCACGGAACTGCCGGAACTTCTGAGACATGAGCAATTGAGCACTGCCTACTGCACTGCGGATCTTCCCCAGTACTACACACACACACACACACACATATATACACATACACACACAGGATAAAAGAGACTTGAGCTCAGGAAAGATTTAAACTATCCTTTTTCTGGGGGAGAAGATACTGCACTACCAATCTGCCATGAAAACTATCGGTCTGGTTTCCAGATCATACATCAAGTTCAGTATAAATCATTTTAACAATAATCTGATGGAGGTCAACTTTTAAATTCAACATTTCTATGAACCAATGCACTATGGTTGACTGCAATATTGGCCTCGACATCCTCCACTCACAGACTCCTGTATTAACCCCTTTATAACAAGTGTTTTAATGTCCCAGTGCAACCTTCAAGACGGCTTAATCAAAGCCTGCAGGAGCCCAGGAATAGGAGACTGCAGGAAGACGCGTCTAATTAAAGCCCTGCAATGAGTCTGATCATTACGATCTGATCTCATTCTTTATTCTGGGCTTTCATACGGGCCTGTAAATAGCAGCAACCGTGATTAAACTCCAATCTTATGCCGAGCCGAACACTCTTCATTGAAAGTTGAGCCGCACGTTTCGCGGCTCTCTTACCGAAAGGTTCCAGCAGGAAGCAAGTTCGGGGGAAAGAAGGAAATATGAGGAATAATATGCCCGTCTACGGCTGGACTGGGTTTGAGACTAAGATAATTAAACCCCGGCATTGAAGCCATCAATTAGTCTGAAGGGCAAGGCCCCAGACTGGGAAGCATCTCTGGGTGAGATTTAATTTTAATGTAATCCAGAATTGGGTATCATCTAATTTAGAATGAATTCATTAATTAAAAACAATTACTTAAAAATATTCTCCAAGTAATTTGCTATGGGTCATTTAAGTACTGTGGGGACATTTTAAGCAAACACACTCATACTCTGAAATGGGTTTTTAATAAAGAAACCTCTACTCACTTTGACCCCGTTCACACCTGGTCACTTCATGCAACTTGTATCCGGATTGTATCCTGATACAATTTTAACCACATGCATTTACACTCTGACCCCGTTTACACTTGGACGTTTCATGCTTCTTGTATCTAGATTGTACTGTGACAAAAACTAAACCACATGCATTTACACCGCATATAAACAAATTAATGTCTGGTTAAACAAACTGGAATCCAATATTAGTGCAAACATTTCAAAGCTGCTTATACCACCTGACAACCAAATTCTGACAAACTCTTTCCTTAGTGCACAATATGCAAAGAATGATGGGTGCTTAGAAAACTGCAAATTTGTATGTAGTTTTTAATTATTCTAACGCTACAAGAAAGACGGTGATGGTATATGAAGGCTTTTGCTTGACAAATGCTGCACCTAGCAGTGGACACGTTTGTAAGTGTCTCAGACCACCTCGTGATGTGGTTTCAGCGACCGAGATCAAATGAATTTTGCATTTGTACTTATCAATTTTTTCCCTACCAGGATATAATACTGATACTCTGGATGCACGAAACGACCAAGTGTAAATGGGGTCTACCTCCCCCTGAAGTGGTCAGAGCAACTGGATTTAAACCTGGTTGAAATGCGTTTTTGGTGGATACACACTTGCAATCCCTATCTAGATATAAACCATATATGCAAGATGTATGGCTAAGTGTAATGGAAGAGAGCTTTTTGTTGAATGCTCACTGATTACGCAACCTAAAATCACAGGACTTGGACTGAGAACTTCTCTTATAGGTTGATAAAAGGCAAATCACTCCAAAAAAAACAAAGGTGCATAATCGAGATGCATTTTGGAAACTCCTTACTTTAGCCTTGTGTGCTATTGTAGTAGTTCTCAATCCCAGTTCTGGAGATCTGTGAGGATCATCAGGGGTGACAATGTGCATCACTGAGCTAAACTACTGCTCCTCACCTTCTTCCGTGAGCTGTTTTTCTTTGCTCTCTTGCTCCATCTGCTGGCACCACGCCTCCATGCGGCCCGTCTCTGCTTGCAGAAGTTTGAGGAACCAGTGGCCATCCCTGAGGCACGCCGCTGGCTTTCCGGACTGCTCCGCCGCCCCGTTCATGCTCCCGCTCCCGCCGATCTGCAGTGAGGGGTCAGGAGGGGGCAGCGAGGACGGGTCCAGGGCCGGGTCAAGGTCCTCCGGGATGGAGCCCGATACGGAGCGGGTGACTTTGGCTTTTGAGCGGTTCAGCACTCGCTCCCCGCCCTCCGGCGAGCCCGGCGTCTGCGTGCCGCAGACCGTGGTGCCTTCTTCCGCCGCTTTACCTTCTGCCTGGTCTTGAGACTCCACCTCAGCCGTCTCCTGTCGGGACGCCATGCTGCTATAGCGGCTGAGTCTGGGGACGGACACGGAGCAGCGGGATGAAATCACACCAAACGGGACCAGATGAACTCAGGAGGACCACAACCTCTCCATAGCGCAGGAGTCCATTTTAAACATCCACAATCTCCCATTTTAGATTTAAATAAATAGAGTCAAAAGAAAAGGAGTCAACATTACCATCGAAAGTACCACCGCCTGCTCATTACAACAATATTAATCTACATGGAAAATTACGCAATAAAGACGACGGCCACGCGTCCTTTGGCATCACGACATTCTGTTCGGCCTTATAAGCACCCAATCAAATCATCGAGCTAATTTCATTCGAGTCAGCTTCACCAATCAGGGTGTGCGGCGACCCTGACAGCTTACTGACATATAGGGGAAATAAGCCCAAAGCAGAAAAGGTAGGAGAGCAGTGACCTAGAACCATACGCGGAAAGACTTAAGCTATCTGGGAAGTGAAGGAGCAGAAGATGGGAGTAAAAAAGAAAAAGGAGGTGATGGAAGGACACGGGTAATTCCAGGGAATGAGGGGGAAAGATAAAAGTGGTGAGGGAGAGAGAGACGGATACGGAAATTTGTAGCGACTGGGAGAACACGGAGTGGATGAGCTGACCCAGAGAATTTGATTATCTCCTCAGAACACGGGCGTCGCTGCGCGTTTTCGGCTCCTCCCCGTCAAGCAGGCTCTGGACAGAGCGTGCTGGTTATCGCGTCATGCCATGCATGACAAATGTGTTTGCACATGCCATTTGAGTAACAAGGAGGTATTTGCCATGGCTCCAGGAGGGTGGAGGAGGGGGAAATTAAACAAAAAAAAAATACGAAATCCCCTGAAATGACTACTTCAGATTTTTTTTCTCTTTTGGGGGAACATAGTAAATGGCTGAAGGAAAAGAGCTCCTCACAACCTGCTCAGAAAGCTGTTGGGGATAGTGGGGTTGATGTTCAAAAGGAGCGTCACACTCCTGCCTGGTACCCACGGAGTCATGGGGAGGAGGCAAGGAGCTCACCTCAGGCACAGATATCTGGGAGGGACCTAAAACAAACACCTGCTGCAAAAGTCTCAGTTTTCAACCTCAGCCACTGAACTAACCCTATTCTCCTAAATTCTCACAATGCTTTATCCAAGATGTTGATTTGGCTGAAGCAGCATACCTGGCATTGGAGGACAGCCCTTAGAAAAGGGAAAGTTTTCCCATCACCACCTGCAAAATCGGTTTCCTCGGACAACGCTCGCATGGATATCAGTTACCGGCCTGCTGCGAACGCCACTGCTGTGTCCATCGATTCTGAGCCAGCGTGACCAATCACGACGCTTGAAACACACACATCAGAGCTGCATCGCCAACACCAGGACGCGCCCCGACGATGCAGTCTTCCAAGATGAAGTGTCTGCTGAAAGGGACTTACGGCCTGCCGTCCTCCACTTGTACGCCAATGGACTGGAACTTTGTAGTGGGGGTCTGCTCCTCCTTGAACACAGGCTGCACACAGTCCACCTGTTGAGACACACACACACACACACACACACACACACATTATGCTGTAATCATGGCAAGTACCATTGGACTATTAAATTGTTTTGGACCATTAAATTATGTTAATAGACCCATGGACGGCGGAGTGAATTTCAAGGCTGTGGTGACCCAAGTGTCAATGCAAAAATTTCTTTACAGGGTTTCTTAAAAACAGCAAAACTATGGAGAAAATACGAGATTCTGAAAATAAGTCGCAAACAAGGTTAATAAGCTACACACAGCTATATTTGCAGCCGGCTTGAGCGGCACTAGCTTAATGACAGAAGCTGTATGGACTGCAAACTGTGTGCAGGCAGCTGATTGGCTAGACTGTAGCCCAGTGCACACCACTGCTGTCAGGAGGAAACCTCCACCACAACTCCACTGCTGTCAGGAGGAAACCTCCACCACAACTCCACTGCTGTCAGGAGGAAACCTCCACCACAACTCCACTGCTGTCAGGAGGAAACCTCCACAACTCCACTGCCACTTGGACCCAATTAGTATACAGAACAAACAGCGACAAAGACAATTTATTTAGATTTAGAAAAAGGTCAAATGATCAGATGGAGATTTGCGTAATAGCAGCAATTCCCAGCTGAATTTATTGCACGCAGTTTCTTCAGGCATTTTAAGTGTTTGTTATGCAGTATGTGCTTTTACAATTATGTAAGCAACCAGAGGGGCATGCAACAGAATGGGGAAGAAAGTACAAGTTAAAAAGAGATATCGACACGCACCTGGATACCGATAGATGAAAGTTTTCGCCTGGGAGCAGCTTGGGGTTCGTCGGTCGCGAGAGTGATGCTTATGGGCGGAGTCTCAAGAGCAGGGGAGGGAGGAGGGGGGCTGCTCACTCTAGCACTGGGCAGGGGCAAGGGTGGTTCTCGCGGGGCAGGAATTGGAGCCTGGGGCAGCAGGGGTGGCCGCTTGGCACCCTTGGCTAAGCTTCCTGTCCGTGAGCTGGTGACGCTGTCCGAGGAGTTGCTGCGTCCTGATTGGCTGTTGGCCTCACCGCGCTGGTCCAGGTAGGTGTCCTGGGCAGACTCGGTGCTGCTCTGAACAGCCAGCGCTATGAGGGGTTTGATGCGTGGAGGAACAGGGGGCGGAGTCTTCTTGCAGGCTGGACATATAAGGAAATGGGAGAGGGAAAAACAAATAAACATGTCAGAGCCATAATATTTTTAATAGCATTTCTGAACTTGCAACACTGCATGGGCTATGAAGAATACTCCAGCAATAAACCTCAGGCAGCACAATGCAATGGAACAATACTCTCTGTAAAGTCTATAGACATGCTCTTTTTTTCCTCTGTCACTCTGTAGCCAAACATTTGACATCCTAAAACTATTTTAAACTACTCTGAAAGCTTAATAAGATAGGTCCTTTTGAAGTGTAACGCTATGTTTTCTTTAATTTTTAACGAGAAGCAGGCTAGTTGTCTTCCTCCTTGTTAAACACGCAATAAAGAGGTCTGTTCAGATAACAATGCCTCTACATCATTCAATGAAGCGGCGCATGGAACGACAGCATATGAACACACTCTCCCAGTCTTCCGCCACGGGCCCGACAGTGAGAGAAACATTGTCTCGCGCACCGCTCAACAGACGCGACAGGCCGCGCTCTAGGACCGGCGCCAACGCGCTAACAAAGGCGGGCATTTAAAACCCTCCCCGCGCCTTGGAATAGCTCGCATGCCTGACATGCGTGCATGCTATGGGAAAGTGAACATCCGTGGCGTGTCGTGCTTCACAAACCGTAGTTAAAGATATCTGAGGAATGCTTCCCTTAGCGCGCTAACTCACGTAAACTGCCGGTAGCTGTTTTGAAAAACATTTTTATTAAACCGGAAAGTGGGATTTCGCTCTCAACAAATCCACTCAACACGACGTCTCCAACAACTCAACAAACGGGGCTGCTGACACTAGAAAACTAATAAACGGAGCCGTAGACAGCACGCGTGTTGTCCGTCTAGGAGGCGTGCACGCAGCTTTGGAGCAGAGGTGGTTTGTATTATTCTAAGTCGAGAGAAAAAAGATTAGGTATTAAAAGTGATTAAGTGTGGACAGTCACAACAGAATATTAATGTCAATAGCCATATACAAAACTGAAAAGAGAATAAACACAAAGGCAAAGAAATCACGGCTGTTGGTTCATGCCGTTAATTTGCAATATCGCGCTGACCAGCCTTCCCTGCTTCATAAATCTGAACTGAATTTCCGCTTATGCCCATCCATCGATTAGCGCTCCTTTACATCGTTTACAGGACAAGTTGAGATTGTTTGAGCTCTCTCTGCATGTAGGCACGTTTCTAGTGCGACACGGCGTTCTACCTGAAATACACCGAAGACCTGTTTTTTTTAGCCTCTAGTGTGTGGGCACCCTTACTGCAGTTCTAATAAATGAGTAGCTTGATTTGACCTCAAGAGTAGCTCTTTCAGCAAGATACTGACAACACAAAGAATAATTCTCTAGCTGAAGAGACAAACCCATGTCTCAACACCCTGAAGGCCTGGTATGTGGGCTGGCCAGACACCGGAGACGGAAGCTTTGCGTCTACCTCTGCACCGACGGTTCCTCTATTTGCATGTGTCTTCTCTCTCTGATTCAGGTGGTTGCTATTCCTCTCCTGCTAAAAACAAAATGGCCAGAAGCCCCTGCAGAATGCCTCAGTCCAAGGGAAAGGCCTGCCAATTAGGCTATCAGTTTACCAGGATGACAAACAGGTAGACCAAGTTAGACAGAGAATGCCTCCACCAAGAATAACAGCCATGTAATAAAAACTGATATGGACCAAACGGTTGAGCTAACAGGCAGTCCTCCCAACTTTGAAGGCACCGTGGTAATAAAGTTTAATTAAACACAAAAACGTGTTCAAGCTAGCATTAAGTCTAAGGGAGGTTCTGTCCCAATTAAAAAATGTCTGATTCCCTGATGAAAAGAAAGAGTTCACAACATAGGCCTGATATTTCATGAGGAAGATAAGCCCGTTTTACAGTTTAAAGATCTTTAATCTTTACAGCTGTGTTCATAATTGCAGGGTGAAAATTGCTTGGACTATTGGTGCGATGACACTGGGTCTGGCCTTATGACCGGTAAAAGATGGCACAGTATGGTCTGCTCTCACTGCGGGAGAGTGAGGGCCGCTTCCCAGCAGTGGTTCGACACCAGGTTATCAGCATCTGAGGGAGTTGCCAAGCCTGCAGGGCCAAGTGCCAAATCAGCCGTGTCCAGCAGGCAGGCATGGCGTGGGAACAGGGTTTCTGTCACACCAAAGTCAATTACTGGGGTACCTATATTCCCTCAAGGGTCTTAGAATGCCCTCTCCTTGAATTGTTGTCATTGCTAAGTCATGTCGACAATGAATAGGTGAAGGTCCACTTTAAGACCTACTTTGAACAAGGCAATCACTGTAGAGGGGAAATATCAGATAAGTGCTATAGAAAGTGGTACAAATAGTGTTGTATCCAGAACACTAGACTGGGAACAGTAAGACAAACTAGAACTGTTTGATTAAAAAATGACGCAAAAACAAATCCAGAGATATTCACAGCCAGACAGCTGAAAACAAGATAATTAGACTGTGTAGAATTTAAAAACAACTTGTGAACATAATCAAAGTTAAGATGCGGTTAGACACTTCTGCAGGATTTGAATTATCATCAGGGGTTGACAGTAACAGTCACAACCACAAACCTATACAGGCCAACATTTAAAAAAAATGCACAATAGTGTTGAGATCGTCTTAATTGTGAGAGAGACTGTTCAGTGTGATATTTGCTTTACCATTGCATGATGACATTTATGTTATAATGCTAATATGATGCTCAGATTAGAGTTTTCCCTTTGTAGGGAGGATTGCAGGATTCAGCACAGGTGTGTATACCCAACCAGCAAGCACCGACAAAAACTGGAAAAGAGGAAGATTGGTTTTAAACGTTCATTTTAAAGCACCTGTGTGGACTAGAATTGACCATCCTTTTAGAGGATCCTGTTATTTTGTTCAGATATTTACAAAATAACACATCTGCCCTCTTCAAAAATGACTGAGTTGAACCACTGGGGAGTTTAGCTTGAATGCACCACAGTGACAGTCTTAAACTCCATCTCCACAACAGAGGAGTGGGCATACTGATGGAAATTAGAGAGAGACTACCCAAATGTACATTTCTGTTGGACACATTTCTAAGATTAACTGGAGATCTTCTGATATAGAACAAAAGTTTATTTCCAGAAACACGTTTGTATGTACTATACTTTCCCAATGTACTACAGAGACTCATCACTGACAACCAAGAAATCAACCATAGAGCTAAGTATTAAGGAGAACTGTATAGTTACTAGTGTATTCTTCACAAGCCAATGTCTACAAAAAACTGATGCACATACGACTAAGTGTTGATCTTCATAAATGTAAACAGTATAAAACAATCGGTAGTTTTGCTAATTGGCTTGGGGAGAATTTAGTGATTATACAGCATTACTACCCGACATCAGAGTTAACTAGCTAACCGTATTTCATTTTGGTAAAGCAGTTGTTTCAAAATCGACTGAACGTGATTTGTGACGCAGCTAGCCAAGTCATTCATTCTCTCATGCAGATTAAAGGTTAGCTAGCTAGCTACTTGCTAAAGTTCACTTTGTTCGCCTGTACTTTAAAGTGTCCCATTTATTGGCACTGTTGCCCCTAGTAACTAACTCGCATTTAGGTGGATGCTTTAGACATTAACTATAGCTAGCTTTAGGTTAGGACAGCTGTTCCGAGTAATCTTATCAAGGAAAAGACTAGTTTCCCATTTAGCTAGCTACCTAGTAGTATGCATTATCTTAGCCCCAATCTTTTAAATGTTTAGTGGCCATTAGTCACATAGGAAGTGTATTGATTACAGCTAGCTAGCCAATGTTAATTATGCTAAAGTAATTTAGACCCTTTGTTGTAATTTAGAACTTACAACCTAGGTAACTAGGTATAATACATATAGTATAGTGCCTCGGCTGTTTCTTAGCTAACTAACTAGTAGCTTGCATGTTCTCACGAAAGGAAAGAGAGCTAGCTAAGTTAGCTAGCTATTTGGCTGGGTAGCTAAAGTAAGCATCTAGCTAGCTAACTTGCTAAGATAGCTATCGAATAGTAAGAATCTAGACGTTCAGGTCTGCTGGCTAAGTAGTTAGCTAATAACGAGAAAACATTCACTATACACCAACACCTGCTGACTAATTAACAAAATAAAACATTTCCAACGGTGAGGAGAGCCATACGTAGCATCACCACTTTTCAAGATAGCGTTAGCTGTAATATACCAGCGACATTTTCCCAATACTGTCATCAAACACATCACTCGCAGAATCAGCTTGGCTGGCTAAGAAGCGAGGCTGAGACACAACAGTTCGCGGTTGGGAAGCACCACGCAACGCCTATGTACGGCTGGGAGACTTTTCACAAGCTTACGTCGAACAATTAATTACCGTGAAACCGTGAATCCTCTTCTCAGTAATCTGAGATACTCAGTGGCGATCGAGTGATTCCATCATGTTACAATTCCGATATCCGTGAAAATGTTTTTTTTTATTATTATTATTATTATTTTCCCTTATATCTGCTGTTATTTTCAAAGCTTCCAAAACCAATGCTTTTCCAGCATCCAAGGCTCCACGTCGCTAGGAGAAAAGGATCCGATAATCCGTTTCAACACATGCGATTGGAGTGCGCCGTCTTCGAGACATTTGGGCGCTTCAACACCATTGGGCTTCGATAAAGGTTGGATCGAATTAAAATAAGCAGATTCCTTACGCTCTTGACCTGCGTCACAATAACACAGGATCCCAGCCGCGTTCGCAGCAGACCTGCGCTATCGCTCTCCACCAATGAAGAGGGCTGAGAAGGGCAGTGGCCCGTCACATGACCGCCGAATAACGGGCCTGAAATGAGCGGACCTTTTAAACGACAAGTTGCGATCAAAGCACTGCCTACACAATGTCATAACTGTCAGACCATTTTTCATAATTGTAAGACGAACCAGGAAAGCATAAAAAGATATTCATCTAACTGTATTTTTTTTGTTTGCCCACATAACAATGCACCTCATAATTTCTACACGCATCGACGTTAGCTGTCACTGAAAATTATAAAGGGTTTTCCTCAATGAACAGGAACAGAAACAGAGCGAACCTGTCAAATCACTAACAGTTATTAAAATCCGTTTTAGACGGTGAACACTGAAGTTCACTGTATATATATTGTTCACTGAAAGCTTGTGGCTAGTGTGCTGTGAGACAACAGCTTGAATTCATCTGCATATTACCACTGGTAATAAAGCTGGCCAATAAGTTAAGGTCTTGTTACTAGGTTTCAGCTTTGATAAGTTTTTAGAGATACAGATGAGTAGTTAGCTCTAATAGCCTTTTTTTAACATTAGCCTTCAAGCTGCAAAACACCTGTATCAACTTGCCCCTGTCCACCTAAATGTAGGTCACCATGCACATGCGTTGAGTATAAGCAAAGGAGACGGAGAAAGATACCAAGTAGTCTAAAGTGGACAGGACACATTAGAGATGTTCAAAGACACGATGGCATCTGTCCAATCTGTTCATGTCTGTCAGAACCTTAGGCTTGTCTCACATGACTGCTGGTTTACAAGGAAAGAAAAAATCAACCAACCCAGGTTTCGAGACCCTCGTCATTCTCCCAGAGTGGCTCTGGGATGTCCAGCCAAATGGGCACACACACACACACACACACACACACACACACACACACACACACACACACACACACACACACACACACACACACACACACACACACACACACACACACACACACACACACACACACACACACACACACACACACACACACACACACACACACACACACACACACACACACACACACACACACACACACACACACACATAAGAAAAAGGCCAGAAGAGAGAGCAAAAACGGCAGGGAAGCAAGCACATTCATCTGAGACAAGAGCATCTAATCTGCTCGTCATAATGTCACGAGGCTGTTTGGGTCATAAAACAGTAGTTTGGCCAAGGTACAGTAGTTTGGCCAAGGTACAGTAGTTTGGCCAATTGCACAAAGGTCAGCAGCATAAGTGCATGAAGACTGCAGAGCAGTGTGGAAGCAGTCTGTTTAATCATTAATTAAACATATTCAAAATGTAAAATTAAAAGATGCGGTCCAGAGAATATTCTAGACATTCTCACATAGTGCAGCATTTTCTACTAGCAGCATCATGTATCTAATGGTTCTTAATATTAAAAAAAATACATGTATTAGTAATTTAATGACCCCCATGATTAATAGTGATGTAACACTACTAATTCAATTCTCATATGGATTAATTATTTTCTCAAACATCTGGTACCTCAGCACACATTTGTGTGCACTAACAATCACAGGTATTTATACACAACAGCTTGTAGTGGTGAATCACCGTTGTAGTATTGAATTACCCTTGCAGTGTTGAATTACCCTTGTAGTGTTGAATTAAAGCATACTGTTGTATCAGTCATTTCAGCACGAAAGTGCCTTAAACCGATTAACATAACAATATAAATTTAACCCTGCTGATTAAACAATGTGCTGTGCAAGTACATGTAGGTGAAGGAGTAACTTACTGCGAGAGGTGCTGTAGGTGTGGCGGGGGGCAGGGGGTGGGGGCAAAGGATCGTCCACAGACGAGTCCACGGACGCGGTGTCGTCATCCTGCGAGCAGCCCGCCTGGATGGCGCGCAGGTAGCTGTGGCTGCGGGAACGGAAGCAGGACGCCGTGGGCAGGTCCAGCGCCTCTACTGCCTGGGACTCCACCTGGCCACAGGCCATGGAGCACAGGAAGGCCTGCTGTTCCACCTGCATTGAGACACACAGGTTGAGGAAGGGTGCAGCGTGGAACCTACAGGCTGCTGGTTGTGGGGCTGTGTGGGGGGCGGGGCATGCAGGTAAGAATGATTGATGGTTTTGGAGACCAACCCCGGAGCAGTCTGGGAAAGGTAAGTATTTGGATGACATGAAATACTAATTTGTTATATCTTCTTATTTTTAAATGCAGACAGGTGACAATTTATTCAAACTATTGTGAAGACCAAAACCAATTACACTTAATGCAGTAATTAACATTCAGTTAGAACAAAAATATTGAAGTCAAATATAATTTTCGACATTGAATCGAATCGTTGCTATTGATGCATGTACACATCATTTGTAGGCCTAATATTCATTTAGCTAGGACAGATATCCTTCAGAAACTCAAAGATTAGTTTAGTTCTGTTTAGTGGATAGTAGGTAAGTTAAGATAAATGTTAATTAGTTATTGTTTGAAGATTAAAGCAAGACAAATATTATTCCACCTTCTTCAAACGACAACTAAGGTTATATGAGACTACTTAGCCGAGCATAGTCGGTTAACAGGCTCTTGCAACTCACATGATTTAGTATTTATTTAGCAGGTATGTAGATGTCTTACTTGTCATGTGTATTGCGCTGAGCAAGTTAAGTTCATTTTCTTGTCACGTGCTGATTTTTGTCAGCATCCATTTTTTTTGCAGTTCCATGCATCACTGAACACATTTACATTCACACTTAATTAATGTAAAATGGTAGACTACTCAGGTCAAAGTCTTTTGTACCCCACATACATCTAAATTACAAGTTTAGATATTTAAAAATCTCACATAAAAATAGGAGCAAATGAAAGCGTTCGCCAAGTGATCTCAAATACTTTCAAAAGCTAGACAAGGGTGTGGTCACCATGACTAAATCCTTATGCTGCATGCAAGTTTCATTTAAGGTAAAGAAAAAATCATGATACCAATCAGCATTAGAGATAACAGAGGTTATTTATTTATAAAGGCGCTTTGTTGGTGGGCTGATCAGCAACAGTACCACACACTGACTACTTGATCCCTACAGTCCATGAGTCTAGAGCCACACACAGTAGCTGTTCTTACAGTCAAACATACAGTCAAATACAGTCAGACATACAGTCAAACCTGCTCTTTCTTTTATGACATATCTTATCATCCAACATCTGAACCACCCCTAATCTTTTCTTAAACGCCTGCAGAGAGACCCTTCCAGTTCCAATCCACACCACATTCCTTTGCTGTTCCAGCTATTTTACCTAAAGGCTGCGTCTCTGTCGCACCTCATCAGGTGGCGGGGAGGATATGGTCTGATCTGAGCAAGTGAATTGAAGAACCAGGTCTGATCTGAGCACATTAAAGGGTGAGCCGGGTCTGATGTGAGAACTATCTGAACCTCACGTATAACCACCTCTTCGTGACTCCGCCTGCAGGCAGGAGGCAATATGACTGGTCAGACAGGCTCGGAGTCGGCTGGGCGGGGGACTCGGGGCGGCAGGAGACACTCTGCACGCAGGGACTATGCCTGGTTCATGTGGGGAAAATAAGAGACGTTTCCATTTGTCCAACCAGCGGATAGCGTTTCCGAAGACACTGGGAGAGGATGGGAGTGGTGCTGTTATTTTACTCCACTTTTTTTGTGTGTCTGTGAAGACCGGGTATTATGATTAAAGGTAAACACAGAAGCAAACATCAGTTATTGTAAGCTGAGAGCCACTGGAAGAAACAGTTTACCCACTGACGCCAACAGCAAACTGAGAGGCTGATCTCAAATAGACCATGCTGCAGGAATACAAGTCAGTGCAGGAAACTGTGAAATGTCTAGTTCCAAATGGATTCACTTCTTGGTTCACTTGTGTGTGGGTGCTTCCTAAATCTTGGCTTGAAAGCAAACACCACCTCAGCCATTTCTACCTTTCCTCAGGCATACAACAAAGCAGCCCAGATCATGTCAGGGAGAAGAAAAGCAAAACAATATGATGACTGATAGAATTGTGCCACCATATGAAATAAAGTTTTTTTAAAAAAAACCTTAGCCTGATGTGCTCCTTAAAAAATGTAAAATTGAATTCTGTGGATCTGATCCCAAGCGAAAATTACCTCATCACCTGGAATAGAGTTTCGATTGGTGTTTTTTTCTGCTGGGGGACATTCTGCATCTCTAAAGAAAGGGGTAAGACGAGCTCCTCAGACCAAGAAAGGAAAGAGTTATGGGATTTCAAGCAGCTCTGTGTCTCAAAATCTCCCATGAAACAAAACACAGCCGGACGAGCACAAATCTTGGGAGTTTTTCTGGATGATTCCACCCTTATTGTCAAATAAGTAAAAATGCTCCAGCAACATTAAGGCAAATAAATGTAAAGCAAGACTTTAGCAGTCATTTTTTGGAGCCCCGACTGACCCTTGTGACCCTGAAGCCACAGTTTCATTACACGGATTTAAAATGTAGCGAGTGGCCACAGAGGAATAGACATTAACAGATTTGTTCCCCCAAATTTGCATTGAAATATAACTACGGTTTAATTAACTCACACATATCTCACGTATCTCACACATTAAGCACATATTTAAACACACACTTTCACAGAAGCATCACACCCAATGTTTAGAGACTGTAAGGTGAAATTACCATGGAAGTGTCAACCAGAGACACTGGGTGAGAGAAAGAGATAAAGAGGGGGAGTGAGAGAGAGAAAGATAAAGAGGAGGAGAGAGAAAGAGCGATGAAGAGGGGAAAAGAGAAAGCGAGAGAGAGAAAGAGAACTAGCCGACCTGGCCAATGCCAGAGCTTCGGCCCAGGGTGGAGTAGCTCTGGCCGAACCTCCCGTCTGGCTCCCAGCGCTGGGCATCACTCTGACCCACCAGGCAGTCCAGGTTATCCAGGCTGCGGTTGGTGGTGAGCTCACGCAGAGACGGCAGACAGCTGGGGGGAAGGGCAAGGAGAGACAAGGAGGAAGAGGAGGAGGAGGAGGAAGAATGGGCGGGAAGACAGGAGAAAGAGCTTTGATCACTCCCAGAGGAGCCACTCACCTGTGGCCTGTCCGGAATTCTCATAGCTTAACAAGAACAGAGCCACGGAATCATACTGCAGACATTCGATTGGATTATACAAAGCCCACAGCAGTAATTGCTGAAAAAGCATTACTCCTGCCTCAGGACCAGGGTTATGTGTAGCAGCAGAGTGTGTGGTGAACAGATGATTGTGTATCGCTGTGCTTGTTGGACAGGCCAGGGCTTTGCAATACCAATAACTGGCACTGGAGAGGCAGCAATTTAAGACTGGGCTTGAATTTCAATGCACATGCACGTGTGTGTGTGTGTGTGTGTGTGTGTAGCAGTGAGAGGTGGGTGCACATGCCCACAGTGCAGAGGGGCTCTTCCCTGTCTGAGCAACTGTGAAGTTGCATCTACAGAGTTTACTTAAAGCTCAGTCACTCAGGAAGCCTCATGATGTTTTCCTCTGCCCGGTGTGTTAGTGGTTAATTGTGGGGGGTTAGTGGACCAGGCTAACAGACTACGGTCTTTTTTGGGTCAGAGAGGGCTCAGGAAGTCCTCTGGGAATGTGTTGTGGGTGATTAGCAGAAATGAGTCGCTAGCGATCATGGAGGAGCATAAGGGTGTATGGTTAAGTCGGATGAGTCAGCTCCCTCCCAGAATAGGACCTCAATCAGAGCCTCTCCCACATTCCTTCCTTTCTTTGCCTAACCTTTTAATACTATGGTTAGATGTAGGTGGTACCAACCAGATGAATTGCATCCTAATCATTTGCAAAGGTTTGGAGATCTGCTTTAATTTCAAATCACGGGCACATCTTTAAATCATAGCCAATTAAAACCAAAACCCAGAGACTGGGTGAGAACAAATTCACATAGAGTCACATTTTCTTCAGTCCCATTCAATTTAGAGCCACTTAAGTTAAAGGGGAGTTCGGTGGAGGAGCAAGAGAGCGTTGTGTGAAGTCATGGTGGAGCCATGTCCTCTGCTGAGGGAAGATGGTGCTTGGGTGGAGTCAGGACGGAGTTATGGCCGCGGCAGCTCCGATGGATGGGTAGGGCTTGGGTGGGGGGTGGGGGCGGTGGGGGCGTGGGGGGTTTCCATGGCACTGACCTTCCCAGGTGCTGAACGGACTGGGCACTCTGCAGAGGGGCCCACATCAGCCCAAAGTGCTCCTGTGTGAGAGCGCAGAAGTGGGCTCTGCCAGCATAGAGGAGGGGTGGAGGTCATAGAGGAGGGGGTGGAGGTGGGGATGGGGGCAGTTGGAGGTAAAAGTGGACCGTTATACAAGAACATGAAGAACTACAAGGACATTGATCCATCCATTGGGTCTGGTACTCTGCTTAGAAGCTGCCTGTAGAAGCAACATTTTGTGCTTTCTGTGACCTGAAAGAACCTTTCCTTTTATACGCATGGGTTTTCTTTACCCTTAAGACTGTTCAAGAGGACAAAGAGCAAAAGGAGAGGAGTGGTGTATCCTGCCCATTCTTTAAATGAAGAAGATCTCTGAGGCAGAGAGCTACCAGCAAGACTATTACAGCTTGAACAAATTCAGATTTCACACAGTGTGCTTGCTATAGTACCCATTCTAATTGATATTCTAAAGAAAGAAAGAAAAGCCGACTCTGACAGAAGGCAGAACTCTTAACTAAATCCTGTCAGAGTTCAAAGATACCACTTCTTGTCCTGCCAGTGGAAATCCTGTTCAGTGTCCAATATTACACACCGATTCACTACATAACATTGTTGTTTGCATGAATTGAGATTTCTGTCATAATGCTGCTCTCAGCTTTTTGCCTGAGTTGTTGATTTAAGTAAAATCACACTCTACTTTCCACTAAAGCCATCTTCATTTGAGCATGTTCAACTTTCGTGATAGAGGTAACGCTAAGGAAACACTTCAGCACGACAACACGCAAGCACATGTAAAAGGCATCTTGGCTGACAGTCCTTGCTGTTGCTGTGTGGTATTCAGTTCAGTGGGGGCAAATGATACAAAATGATTTAGTTCTAAGGTCAAATCGTTGTGGTTTGAAGTATCCATAACCCTGGAGGACTAATCCAGTACCTCCCTCAACGTCCTGCAGTTTCTTCTCCATTTTAATGTGAGATGCCAAGAGTCTCTGGTGTTTGGCATCAAGCTGTAGACATTCTTGTGTAGCAACTGTTTTTTGAAATCCCTCTCCAGTTAAGCCAAAGGTTATGTGCACCCATCATGTCAAGACAGTGCCCTCTGCTGGTCATAAGTGTTACTTGCCAACACTGGTTAGTCTAACTAGCATCTAACTTTGTTTGCTGGGTTAAAAAGGGTAAAAAGTAAGACAAAATGTAAGTGCTTCGCTTTGCTTTTGGAGACGTACTTACTTCTTATTGCATTTGTTCAACGGCTAATTAAGCTCAGACACCAAAGGGAACCCTACAGACTTTGTACTTTGTACTCAGCAGAGTGCACCGCACAGATGCAGTGACAGTGCTCATAAATAATATCAGAGCAGATTCCTGTCCCGGAAGCATTGCATCGAGCATTTTTAATAACATACTGGAACTGAACAGAACACAGAAAAATGCAGTTTCTCATGAAAAAGAACATTTTTCTTATTTTTGTTAAAACACCAAGCCTAATGTTTATAGCTTTAGTAGACGCCACCCTCACATGCCTGATTCAGAATATGCAAGGAAGCTAATTAACTTCTGAATTAGAACAGAGAAACACTACTCTTTCTAGGGCAAAGCTACACGTGTGTGCATGTGTGTGTGTGTGTGTGTGTGTGTGTGTATTTACCACTATGTTCCCTCACTTGCGAGGCGGGGAAGGGTGTTGCTGCTCACTGAGGGAGTACTGTGTGTGTGTGTGTGTGTGTGTGTGTGTGCATTTACCACCATGTTTCCTCACTGAGGGAGTACTGTGTGTGTGTGTTTACCATCATGTTTCCTCACTGAGGGAGTACTGTGTGTGTGTGTGTGTGTGTTTACCACCATGTTTCCTCAGTGAGGGAGTACTGTGTGTGTATCACTTGCGAGATGGAGGATACAGTTGCTGCTCATTGAGGGAGTGTTTTGTGTGTGTATGTGTGTGTGTGTGTGTGTGTGTTTGACACTAACATCGAGGTGGGGGGTGGTTGCTATTCCATGAGAGAGCGTTTGTGTTTTGAGTGTGTGTGTGTGTGTGTGTGTGTATCACTCACTTGCAAGGTGGAGGATGTAGTTGCTGTTCAGTGAGGGAGTATTTTATGTGTAAGTGTGAGTGTCACTAACATCGTGCCTGGTTTCTGCTCCATGAAGGAGTGTTTAATGTGTGTGTGTGTGTGTGTGTGTGTCACTCACTTGCGAGGTGGAGGGAGTGGTTGCTGCTCGCTGAGGGACTGCTGTGTGGCCTTCAGGTAGCTCTGTCGGCGTGCTGCTGATTTGGGGGAGGGTTTTGGCGAGGGGGGACCCTCCGATTCATCGCTGTCCTCAGTGTCTGCCATGGCTTTGACGTAGCTGCCGCTGCGCATCCTCCGGCATGGGATGTCCCCAGGTCCCCCGCCGCCCGCCTTACCCAGCGTCCCACTCATGTCCCCCAGAGGCACCTGGGAAAACAGCAGGGGGAAGTTCCCCTCATTCTCACTGATCTACTCCCTGTGGATTCACAGGGAAATAACCAGCTATTAATGATGCTTAACTCCTAACTTCTCTTAATGTAATTTGACTGGGTGGGTGCACAAATAACTTTGTTTTTTAATGATTCCCTTTAATCCTCCACTTTGTTCAACATTCTTATGTAATCAGTTTGAGTCAACCTGGACAATGCTCCCATTTTTCCTGTCAGTGTCTCTCTTACTCACACACACACACACACACACACACACACACACACTGCTTTACCTGCAGGAAGTTGCAGGCCAGGTCCTGGTGGCAGGACTTGGTTTTGAGCAGCGTCCGGTTCAATGTGGCCGTGCCCTTCTGCACCACCTGCCTGGCCTGGCTGAGTGTGAGTGTTGACCATGATCCCCTCTTCACCACGGTGCCGTCCCCCGCCTGGCTTCCAGCAGGGGGCACTGTCCCCGGTCCCATCCCCGCCACTGCCACTCCTGCCATGGCTACTGCAGCCTGGGGTTTCAGGTCCCCGCTGCTCTGGGAGGTCCTGAGCGAGTGGGTGGCGATGGTGTTGTAGCCCTGCACGTGGGGCCGGGCCGGGGCCTGGTCCGACACGGCCCGGCCCAGCGTCATCATGGTCAGCGGGTTGCGGTAGGCGACGGCCACCTGCCCGGACATCGGCGGTGTCGCCGCCTCGTCCTCCAGCGCGTCGTCCGAGCTCCAGAACCCGGAGAGGTTGGGCCGGGCCCGGCGCTTGGCGCCCTCCGTCTTGGCGCGGTCCTTGCTCTTGCTGCGGCGTGCCGCCCTGCCCCCGTCCACGCCCTGCCCGCCTGCGCCTCTGCCCGCCGGGCCCTCGCCGGGCGGGGCCTTAGTGAACAGCCGTTGCACGGAGTGCACCAGGTTGCGGATGCGTCCGGGGCTCTCGCTGCGCTGCTTGGCCCCGCGGCTGCGCCGGTGGAACTGCAGCGTGCTGAATCCATCCCTCTGCAGGGGCAGGTGACGCTCCAGCTGGTCCAGCAGGCTGGCGGGGAGACGGTTCATCTTGGCCGCCGCCGCCGAAGAGATGGTGGCCGTGCCGCTGCTGATCATGGGGGGAGCGGCCAGGCCCAGGCCCAGGCCCATGCCCACGGACATGGACGTGGTGAGGGGGCGGCTGCCCGGCTGAACCAAGCAAGCCTGCTGCTGGAGGACCACAGCAATGAGGCACAGAATCACAACCGTCCCACCCTGGACTGCTCTACCTGCCCTACGCAATACCAGCCCTGTCCCATGAGCCCAGACATTCTACACTGTTCATTTCATTTCAGCCCCAACCAGATCACCTGGTCAGGTACGCTGATGGAATGAAGAGAAAACAAATGTGTGGGTCTCCGAGGAGTGTGGTCTGGAGCCACTGTTATATTCCAATCACCTTGGCAACCCAGTGCTGGATTAAACCCTTTTGTGGCCCTAGGCTATAAAAAATTTGGGCCACCCATAAAATGAATATTTAACATATGTAGAATAAAAACAGTGGCAGAATAATGAATAGGTCAGTATGAAGAAGTAAGATATTACGTCTTCACTAATTCTGAGGCAATAAAAAAAACAAAACAAATAAACAACAAAAAGAATAAACATGCAGTCTGAGCAGGATTTAGCGTAGATGAAATGCTAAATGAAAAACAGAAAGCAATTTCAAAGGAGCTTGATGTTTTAGAGCAGCCTCTATCTCATGAGACCTGGGCTAAAACCCATACAGCTAAGATGTTACCACAGGAGTAGCAGAGAGCAAGATAAGGATGCTTCCTGTGCAGTTTAGTGAACAATGCATTGCATTTTTGTAGAGAGGTTAGCTGGTTCTAGTAATTTAAAATCACTTTTGTATATTGCATTGTAAGTGCTTTAAAGGAACTGAACAGTCGTCTTAGTTCTGAAATGATACACTATTCAACCCTAAGAAAAGCTGAAAGAGATTTTTGCTAAGCAAGAATGATAAACTAAAGTGGAACAATGCATATAATATCTTTGGCTATCTGTGCATTTAACAGATGTTTAACCCATGCGAACTCTGAAGAGCGCCCTACCTGTGGCTGGGGAGGGAACTGGAAGTGTGGGAAGGCACGGCTGCTGGTCAGCTGGGCGCTGAGGGGAAGCAGGCAGTCGGGCTGCAGGGCAACGGGGCTGGCCGGGGGGAAGGCGTGCATGTGCTGCTCCAGGGTGCCGTAGTGGTTGATGGTGGGGGTGAGCAGGTACGTGGTGTGGGGGTCGGGGGTCAGGGGGCATATCGGCTCCTGGGGACCTGCCGTGGGCCCGCACGAGTCGGACAGGTGGCGGCTTCTGTTGGCCCCTAAGCTTTTCATCTTTGCTACGCAGCCTCTCCTCTAGAACATGTTCCCGACTCGAATGAAACTACAGCCCTGAAGGCCGCCCCCTAGTGGAGAGAAAGAAAAAAAAGAGAATGACATCACCAATAAAGGCCCATTTCCTTAAAAGCATGTGTTCAGGTCTAGTCAGGACCATAACAATAAGAGTTCAGCACAATCTAATTCACGGTATGATATTCTCTGTTTGATAAAACGCATTTGCAAAAGTATTTCAAATAAGTAAGCTCAAGATATGAAAAGGTCTGTGACACAAATATCTTTGACTGACAGAAAGAGCACATTTAATCACATACAGTGAATTTCAACAAAGAGACTCCAGCAAAATGTTATATATTTGCATCATACGTTCATTCTTCCATCACTCGCCCAAATAGACTTTAGCCTCCGTGTAGAATCACAGCCTATGGTATTTCTGAATGTCATTCACAGCACCAGTGAGGTTCCTAACCTTGCTTCCTGCTCTCTTGCGTCTTTTGCTACCTATTGAGCTAGCCGTAATTTATCCCCTCCTGAATGTGCGAGGGACGTTTATCTTAAGGCTTGAATTGCCCGCGCCGCTGTCGGTGCTGTTAGAGACCGACCCCAGCTGCGCTCGCCGCCTCTCGGGACCCCATTCATGAAATCAGCGACATTCTCTCCGCGGCAGGCACAAAGCGCGACATTAGCATGCCGAGCACGGCTAGCGCTCGCGCACTCTCGCGGCCGCTCCGCGCTTGCGGGGCTGGAGCGGTGCGGTTCTGCGGGCCCGATGACTCATCGGGCCATCGGGGGAGGCTGAGAGGCTTGTTAACATTCAGCTAGCAGCTGCCTAACCTCCGGATCAAACTCCCCTCCCCCTTTAAAAAAAAAAACAGCACACTCAGCATGCGACGTCAGCCTCTGTGCTCGGCCGCTGGTGCAGCTACAGGGACGTGACGGTGCCGCGCCGCGCGCTGTGCAGCTGCTGGAGACGTGACATACACGCGGAGACTTCCCAGCGACTTTGGCGAGCTTCGTTCCCGCTGCGCGCTCCGTTGCCAAGGAGGCATGACCTCTTGGCAATCACTTCTGCATCTGTTTCTTGGCCTCTTCAGATGCGGTTTAATTCCCGCCCCTTCTGAAGCCTTCGGAATGCACTGTAGATAGAGAGCTCCTGATGTTTCCAGGGCTGGCTCCAGGAACAGCAAAGCCCTGTCATTACCAACAACACGCAGTAGCACAGAAGCCCTGGACCAAAGCCCCTGACTCTTGCCCTCAAGTAAATGCTACAGATGGGAGAGCAGTGATGTTCCAAATAAACTCATTTGGACTGGGATTTAGCAGAATCCTTGGCTTTAGTTACACTCTTAGGAAACTCTCAGTGTCATGTTTAGTTATGGTTAGTAAGTTGCTTAACTTACTGCTATCATATTACAAAGTGTCAACGTGGATGGACCAAGTCTGTCTACTGATATGCAGACTGCTATTAGCTGGGCCGCCCAATGGAGGACGGGTTCCCTTTTGTGTCTTGGTCCTCCCAAGGTTTCTTCCTAATCCCCACCTAGGGAGCTTTTCCTTGCCACTGTCGCCCCTGGCTTGCTCATTAGGGATGTGGACCCATGCGCTTGTAAAGCTGCTTTGTGTTATAAATAACATTTACTTGACTACTGATGCTGATGGAGCTCCATTACACAGTGGTGATCATCAGCTTAACCAAACGTACCCAGAATCCTTAACTAGGAGGACTTTCATTTTAGATGATTCTACTCACTTTGTTGCTCTTCCCTGCCAGCCTAGTAGAGCGCTTTGACCACTTTTAAAACCCTGTCTTTAACCTTTGTTTTGCCACAGAAAGAAGCACCATAAATGAACAGCACTGACACTCCTATGAACAGCTTGTACCTAATCACTTGTAATCATGCACACTCTAAAAGTGAATTACTGCCCTTAGGATAAAGCATTAAACAACTGTATAGACATTTCTGTAAACAATTATACAAACTGTACAGATGCAGTGTCTCTCCAGTTAAATGGACTGAAATATTGTCTACATGAAGATAAAATTGCCATATGTACCTCAGGTAAACAGCATGACATTTGCCCTGATGGACCAGCAAACTGTTTAGACAATTAGCTCCAAGAAACAGGCTGACAGAGAGCTCTCCCCCTTTGTCCTCCAGGCCTGATAGGCTAGATCATCTGCCTGTCAAGTGTGGGACACTCCATCCACTACCACTACCACATACCCTGCAATTGACAAGGTGGCCACAAAGAGGCGCTGCAGAGTTGCCTCAAAGGCAGCTGCGTGGCGGAGGGACGTCTTAACTGTACCGGAGCTCATTAAAATGTTATGGCGATGGCCGTGTCGCGTGGCGAACGAAAGGAGGAAGTGAGGCGTACCATCTGCAGCAGAGTTTTAATATAGATCCCAGGCCTCCCTGGAGGTGCGTGGAGCTTCCACACTGGAGCGGGTGACTTAAGAAATCATTACGGAACCTGAGATGTGTCTAAGGGCTGTGTTTAACAAAGCAATGGTGGGGGGGGGGGGTGTTCCTCAGACCACTGCTTCTGGAGCGAAGGGGCTTGGGTGATAGTGAAAAGATAGAAAAGACAGAAGCCAATACAGAGAGCTGCACTTGACTGGGCTGTAAATTGCAGCGAAATGTCTTCCCCTCTGACACTGCACACACGCTGCACAAATCAACACCATGGTTACTTTAGTCCTCCCAGCTCAACAGCTCATAAATAGTGCAATGCCATTAAGCAGCCAGCCAATATTAGTTCAGCTTTATAGGTGCTATCAATACAGCGAAAAGCAAATGTAGTAATACTCATATTATACTTATTTTATTAGTAATACTCATATGATTGCAACATGAGCCAAAACAGTGCAAACAGCTGTCAGCAGCACTTTGCTCTATCAGAAAGTGATCCTGAAGAGATGGGGATTTTTAGCTTAGCTCATTGAAGATTAGCAGTACATTGTCAAGTGGTTTCAGGATCAGAAGGAGCTCTCGTAAGAGCTCACAAGCGATGACAAAGGCAGCATGATTAAATCAAATAAATCAACAAATAAATAAAGAGCTGAGGGTCTTCTGTCAGACGCACGCTGCCACGGAGCTTTTGTTTGAGGGTTTTGGTTCAATTTCACATAGTCACATTCAATGTCAAACTTTTGCATTGATGCAGTCACGTTTAATCCTCTCTGTGGACCAGCAAGAAGGCAGCGGCAGATCCATGACCCCTACACAAAGAAAACAGCATAGCCGACTCAACCAGATAGAACACTTTCTCCCGAGCCTGACGTTAACTCTGCAACTTTTAAATCTGCACCAGAAAGAACAGAAAGATCAGAAATAAAAATCAACATTAATGAGCATCTTGTTGAGAAAGCATTCGTTTCATTCATTTCAAATAAAGCACTCTAATCATCAAAACTGCGAAGCTTGTGTATCTGAGTCACGTATATTACAATAAAAAGCTTCATTGAAAGGCAGTTGAAAAGATGGCTTTGGAAATCAGGATGTGACAAAGAAGCATCTGTCATTAAAAACCTCAAAGAGCGTCATACCCGGTACATGCATACTGTCCCACATCGGCTGTGCGGCAGATCATGATAGTGCTAGAAGTTGAAGCCCTGAGAGTTTTATCAACACCTGAGCACTGTTCCTTCAGTAATTAGACAGTCAGTATTTGTTATTTCGGCACTGTACTCCTGCGCTCTGGACTAGAAACAAAACAATGACTATGAAGTTGAAGTGCAGAATGTCAGCTTTCCTTCAAGGGTATTTACACACTGAGTGACCTATATAAGAATTTGAGTGGGTTATTCCGTTCCTGACTATTTCAGGAACTTTTTCGCGTTCAGCCTTCCCTAAGTGAAATATACACCTAACAGGCTCTGTGTGATTGGCTTGGCCGGTAAAGAACTGCACCCTTTTTTAAATCCTGAAATCCTCCATTGCTTTAGACGTTTTTCAGGTCATTATCCTGCTGCAAGGGGAATCGCGGTCCATTCAGGGTTCGGCGGGATTGGAGCGGGGGTCTCAGCGCCTTTGCACACGCCACACATTCATCCCTCTGCTACTGCCTGTGGTTACATCATCCATGAAGGCAAATTCCCCTGGCAGCCATACACGGCCATGCCACCATGCTTCACAGATGAGGCTTTGATCACGAGCATCAATCACTTCTGCTCCTCATCCCACCCCTCCTTGTCCCACCCTCCCTCTCTCCCACCCTCCCTTTCTCCCACTTCTCTCCAATCAGATCTGAGGGGACGGCTTGTCGAAAGCTCCGCCTCCTTGCTGTGGCACATCGGTGCCTTTCCACAAACTGCCTGGAGGGTCCGGAGAGGGAGATGACCTTTCATTGCCACGGTGATCTTTATAAAGCATCCCTTTTCGAATCATGCTCTCTGAGCCAACAGGCTTTACGCTTCAGGCCAGTGTGGCTTCCCTGGAGTGTTGCCTCTGGCTAAGACATCTAGCATATAACCACAAACTGTAACAGTCCTGAAAGATTTCTTGGCACCTCATTAATTTAATTGTTCTTGATCAGTATCATACAGCCTTTGTAGTGAAAATAATTAGGTGTTTAATTAAAAAAAACTCTTCACTCCATGTTAGAGGCGTTTAAGGATTAACCGAACTCTGGTACACTGCTGGTTGGAGAGGCAGAATGTGACAAACCCTTATCCTTGGTTTATTTGTTTATATTAATGCTATTTGAGCCATCATATTCAAATTTACATTACCATTGCCATCAGTAAAGCACAATCCTGTTTACAATGTATTGTATAATTAGACCAAACAAGGAAACAACTTGTCACGTTTAGCCCTCCTCCTCCTGTCGTCCTCGTGCTTGTTTTGTTGTTGTAGCCATGTGCGTCTTAGCCCTGCCCCTCGTTATCCTTGTCAGGTGTCCTGTATTAGTCTTGTCTATTTAAACCCTGTGTTTTGTCTGCCTGGTTACCGGTTGTTTTGTCTAGTCATTGGTCCTGTCATTGGAATCGTATCTGCTCTCCGTTTTGTTCTGTTCATTCTCAGCCCGTGTTTATTCGTGTTCTAGTCTTTAGTTTAATTCCTGTTAGTCAGTTCTTGTTTATCATGTCTCTTCGTGTTGGTTTTGTTTCTTTGTCGGACTCCCTGCCTGTTTCGACCCATGCCCGTTTAAACGACTCTGATTATGGATTGCCCTTTAATAAATCTCGCTCTTCTCAGCGTTTGTATCCGCCAGCTACTTCTCCGCCTATCGAGGCGTTACACAACTACTTAGTGAGCAAGTATCTACAAGTCACTTTTCCAACCTACCAACTAATTTGACTAACTGATCTAAGCTTACCGAACCCCTTGTCCACCATTTAGGGGACATAGTGAACCCAGTAGCTTTGCAGGGTTACTTAATAACTGCAGGCTGCTAAACAGGTGATCAGATGCTGTGCTGATGCTGTGCTCAGGGTGTTGCGACCGCTGGATGGTGCGACTGCTGGATGGTGCGACCGCTGGATGGTGCGACTGTTGGATGGTGCGACTGCTGGATATTGCAGGTGATGCATGGTGTGACTGCTGGATGGTTGGTGCGATTGAGCCAGGGCAGCATGGCCTGCTGGGAAACTTGCTGTTGGCCATCCCTGCAGCCCCTGCATAGCACCGCTGCTTCCGGCGTGCTAGAGTGGGTCTTAAGGCTCCCAGCGCCAACCTTGGCCTACTCCGAGCCCTCCGGGGCACAGTGCTGCTCAGACACCCTCAGTTTGTTAATGAAGGCAATATCTTTTTGCAATTTCCCTGGATATGCATCGTATTGTGAAACTGTGGCTTAGCTCGGTTTTAATAAAACGCTGTATAAATCATTTTGGAAAGCTCGGCATAGAAGGAATGGATTCTGTAATTTGCACGATGCCTCGTTCTGCCTGGGCATTGATCTCAGTATCTCTGATTGCGGTAGCCAGATAAATATAGCTAAACATCACGGCGGGGATGGGTATGGTCACGGTCTGCCCCGCCCCCTCCTGTCATTCTCATGCCCGTTTGTTTTTTGTAGCCATGTGCGTCTTAGCCCCGCCCCGTGTTTTGTATTCCCTGCCCCTCGTCATGTCTTTCAGGTGTTTCATGTTAGTTCTGTTCTATTTATACCCTCTGTTTGGTCTTTCATGTTGCTGGTTGTTTTGTCTTCAGCCCCTGTCGTCTCGCTGTCATAATACGTTGTCTAAAACCGTTGTAGTGTTTCTGTCATAGTGTTTAGTCTCTAAGTGTGCATTCTGTTTAAGCTTCGTGTATGTTTCCAGTTCTCTTTCGTGTTTAAAGTCATCTAGTGTTTCTCTGTTTAATGATGTCTCTAAGTGTAGGATATGTTTCGTATACTCGTAAGTCTCACAATAAATCTCGCTCATCTCAGCACTTGTGTCCGTCAAGTAAACGCACGCGGACATGGCGTTACAGGTATGGGCGTGGGTTCCCACACGGATTTCGTTCTGATTCATGTGGAAAAGTGGACGTCGTCGCAGGAAAAAGCAACTGCTTAAGTGATTATTATTTTTTAAAGAATATCTTAAAGGACAGCCTCCTGAGACAGAGCCCTGATCTTGGACCAGTGCTCCTTCATCACTCCAAACTTCACATTTCTCCTCATTAACATATGAACCTTGGAACATGAGATCACTCTGCTTTCTCTCTAGCTATGTTAATGCATCACAGGTCAGATCTTTATGCATTTCGTGTCAAGGCATATAGCCACATATGCAGATGGTTTTTGTTCCATTCTGTGTTTTTTATTAAATGTGACTTTCCTTCCCTGTTTTTTTTCTGGTGTATTTTGTGCACTGTGTGTACTGGAACTGACACCGTGGCATGAAAGCTGAGGGGATAAAGCAGGAACTTGGTGCCATGTTGATCTTGCTGGCAATAACGTGGTGCTGGGAAGGGCCAGGAGGGTTCAGGGGGTTCTGGGGCCTGGCCCTCAGGCTCATGGGAGATTATGGGCCAACGGCACCTCCACGAGGGCTGCGTGCACCGCCCTCTCGCTGGCCCTCTCTCACGCACACGCGTGCCTGTTCTCAGCTCCGAGAAGGGAGATGTCAAAGTGTGTGAAAAATAGTTATGTCACGCGTCCCCATGGAATGATGACTCAAGCCGTTGGGTTTGGGCGTGTGTGGTTTAGCATAGGATGTGTTAATGTGAGAGAGATGGTTGGTAAGGATAAGAGTGTGTTGCACTGGGATGGAAATACTCACCTCAGGTTTAGTTTGCGTGAGGTAAAATTATAGACTGGAGGTTTTTTAAGCAGGTAGTTCAGAAGCCATGAGGAAGGAAAAAGAAATACAAGATTGTTTTACTACAGATTTACTATGGATCTTTCGTAAGACTAGTATGCTGGGACTAGTTGGATTAGCAGATTTTTGTTATACACCTAAATAAAAATAACTTTTTTTTTTTTTTACTTTCAACAGACATTTTTTTTCAGAGTATATCGAAAATGACGGTTTAGAGTTTTCATCATACTTCACAAGGCTTTGCAGAAAACATAAAATGGACCAGGCCTCAAGAGTTCATCCGTGATTTTGAGTTGAAAACATGATGACCAGCAACTCTGCACAGGTGATGACCAGCAACTCTGCACATCACTTATACCAGCCACTGCCACAGAGCGCTCTGTACCGCACGCCGTTCTGAACTCACATGTCTTCAAAAGCTCACTTAACCCGCCGTGGAGAAGGCAGCCAACATTTGTCATGGAAACGCGGCACTCTGGAGCGACTAACGGAGGATCGCAGCTTCTTTCTGGCTAATAATTAGAGCACTGAAGGGTAGAGAAATGTAAATTTAAGTGGACCCTTTGATGATTCTCCTGGACCAATGTGTTCTAGGAGATCTTTACTCTTTTGTCTTTCATCATCTCCCTGTAAGAAAGGTTACGTTTGACAGGTTCACTTTGGCGGGGCTACTGTCTTTAGCACTGAACTATATTTTGTTAAAGCACCATCCGCCTTTCCGGGATCTGTCTTTTGAGGTTCGCTGATCTGGTTGTAGTATATTAGAGTAGATCAGGAATAGAATTTAACAGTACTACAGAAACAAGATATGTTTTGATAAGCTGTCATAGCACTGACACGAACTTGGTGATAACCTATTCATGTTCTGCCTTATTTAGCCATATTAAAAACAGCCAACACCAGTCATCACCCTTCACAGTAACCTAATCATATAGAGTATGATATACGCTAAACTTTGACCACACATCCAACCCATTCCTGTTTACTGCATTGTTCTCATAAAGTTCAGAGGTCATGATCACTGTTAACAATGTGGTATGTGGCCGTCAATTACCTCCATAGGATAGAAACCATACGACCTCAGCACTGCTCATTAGACAATCCCAGAGTCTCGGGTTCTGTAGGCCTGTGACTGTCTTGATGAGCATTAGCTACTTACTGCCTGCAGCATGAGAGTGAGATAAAGTTATCTGAGGTAAAAAGCCTCTTTTATTATGTCTTTGATCTAATTGGGCAGAGGGAGGGGGTATTTTCTCCCACTCAAAGGGCTAGTAGGCAGTTCTTGCAGTCTAGCACAAACAACTAATTACTTATACAGACATAGCTAACTGTCGACTGGCCTCAACAATGAATGAAAATGTATTCTCTTTACTCCTTTAACTCTTGATCTCTTTTGCTCTCTCTCTCTCTCTCACACACACACTCACACACACAGTTATGCAAAATCGCTCACCTGCTGTATTAGTAAGCCAGGGGAGAGAAAATCTCCTGCTCTCATTAACAAACACGTGTCCCCTGTACCCAAAGGCTGCTGAAGCACATTAACAGCATGTGTGCCGATGACACTTTATTCCCAACTTCTCTCTTGCATGCGGTGTGTATGGTGGCCCCCGGGGGCCAAAGCACTATCTTCAAAAACACTCGCACGTTTGCATTTGCAAATCATTAAGTGTGTGGTGTATGGTGGCCTGCGAGGCCAAAACAATAGCAGCAATCAATTTAGGCTAAATCAAGATAAGGAAGCTTGTCAGAGCATCTGTTCATTTAGCATGTCAGACATTTTACATAAACAGATTATCTCCAGTCACCCCCAGCCCCAAATTCCCTTTTAAATTTTACATCACAATCGTTGCCCTTTAGCAGAGACAGTCAGATAGCTCTATGGTGGAAGACAGCACTTGATTAAGGTCAAGAGGACCATGGACAGTACAAGAAAAAAAAGAGCACCAGGCTAACAATAGATCAGTTTAGACTTCAAAGAAGCAGGTCAAAGGCAAAACGCATAAGACTATTAATACAAAATAGCCTACTAAATTAAACCATATCAGTAGGGTTTATTAATAATCCACTATAATAATAATTGTTATTATATACGGGTATATTAACTTTTATTTCTTCTTTAAATATTGTAGAATACGTTCCTGTTAGGTTCTGTAACCGCTATTCCACGAGCCTGTGTGTTGTTAAGACAAGCCCTGCATGTCTAAACCTCTCCACTAAAACTCAGGGACACAGCTGGGTGGAGGAACACAAAAGCGGTGGTGCTGGACGTAAGGGAAGGAGTAGTAACGAGCACGCACTCCCGTAGCCTCTCTGAGCTATATAAAACTCCAATAAACGAAATGTTATTAAATATGGATTAGCATGAGTCATTCTTACCATATGATTTGGCTGGCTGGTTACACAACCTGAGAGGAGAGCTGAGTTGAAACAGTACTGGGCAGAGTCATGAGCCGCAGAAGCCAGGCTGGTCTAATGAGAGTGAAGTCCGAAAGTGATATCGCTTGATTACAGTAAGCGACTGCCGTTCAGTTCGTCACAGAATAAATGTGAGCAAATACGAAGTTACGATTTAAGCACACGGTCACTTCTAAGATCCATAACTTATCCTTTCTCTTGTGTTGCCAACATGTGTGTCATGTGAGCTGCTTCGCCCATTGTCTGACAGTGGACCATTTTAGGTGTTGCTTTATAAATGCAAGACAATGCAGCATGAGTCAATAAACTGGTTGATTAAAAGCAGTCGGCCTAGCGTAGAGACAAAACCTCACTGCACACCAGAGATTCCCTCTGATCCATGCACTGCAGCGGCATCTACTGTTTACCGAAACCATGTGGCCACACCTCCTGTTATTAGAACGCCTTACAATCTGCCAACATTTCTAAGGTTTCTGGCTGTTTTGTGATCATCTGAATGACAAAAATCAGCACACAGTATGGCACATTACCATAAGTCTGAATCCAGCTGGATGATACAGGACTGCCATACCGGTGTCCACAGTCTCAATCAAGCTTATATGTGCCAGCACAGACACACCACGCAAGTGATACACACCAGCAGATGGCAGCTCCTACAGAACTGATCTATCTGGAATCACAATATAGAAAATATATGAGGTTAAACTAGTGTTTACAATATTACATATCAATTAGTCTATTTGTTCCAATGCATATTAAGTCCTTAAGTGGTATTTTACTACTCCAATTAATTCCCAAAAGTCTACCACCAAGAAAGAACTGGCAAACTTTAAATGGTCTAAATGTTTAATGAGCATTTCCCCCCCCCCACTGGAAATCTAAAGTTCACGCTTGCTGGTCCTGTTGAGTGTGGTTGTGTCTGACGGCTCATTCTGTTCTTTTTCTCTTTGTTGTTCTGTTTAAACCCTAAAATATAGAGAGAAAGGACTCACGTTTCTACACTGGCAGAGCTTTCCTCATTAACACTCTATTACCTACCACCCTGAACACAGAGTTTTCTCCTGCTCTGAATCATGTCAGCGCAACCTAGGCGAAAAGCACGGGCCTTTATCCAGGGAGCTGGAAACACACACTTAGCATCCTTTGTTTCTCCTTTTTTTCACTTTTCTCTCATCTCCCCCATCCTTCCCACAATTCTCTCATGTGTGATGTTTTTTCGCTCCAATTAAAAAGAAAAAGAGGGAAGCCTCCATTTTCCCTCAGGTTCCATGCTGCTGCCCGACTGGTCCGACTCAGCTTTGCGATTCAGTGTGTGTGTGTGCAGACGTCTGTTTGGGCCCACACTGTAGGCTGAGGTCATGGAGGGAATGATGCAGCAGACCACGTACAGAGACTCACGTCTCTTCGCACCTCCACCGAGCCAATGCTCAAGACACTCTTGCTAGACAGGCACACGGCTCTGTGCTCGGACCAAAGCCAGAGGAAGCCGTTTGCTCTCTCGCAAAAGTTCAGCCCAAAATTTTCGGCAATCACTAGTCTATTGGAAACCCTTTAGCAAAATCACTGTAGAGTCTTATCACATAAAAACATATGTGAGTGCTTTAAGAGCTCTTCAGCAAACCATAGTTTTAGTCCCCACAGCACCTTGCCTAAGAACATGGCGTGGACAAGGAAGACAGTGAACTTCATGACAGGAAAAACCATGACAACAAAATCACAATCAGATGTTATCTAACTTTTTCTTTTTTCTTTTTTTTTTGTCCTTCAGTTACATCAGCTAATCAACCTCTCCAACAAGTGTCCACATACCCTGCTGGTGTTAGCCAACAGCAGGAGCCTGGAGGCCATTAGCAAAATTAGCATGGTTAGCATGCGCGAGTAACATATTGTGTGATTGCATAAAGGCAATTTGGGGATTTCATCAGGGCTTCTGAGGGGTTGTAGACAAAGCAGGGGCATCACGCATGGAGCTACATATGGCCAGTGGTCCAGTGAATTAAGCCAAATCCAGAATCTGCTGTATCAGTCATGACGCTGTCTTAGGCTTTACAAGTGCAGTTTTTCCACTGCAGAAACCAATGAACGAATGAACAAAGGAAGGAATTAATCAGTGAAAGTACAACCTGAGCAATTCCAATAACAAACTACAGCATACTAGCACTGGCTAACTGTGTTCTAAATCTTTATTGCCAATAGTCTTCTTGGTGGTAGAACAGCCATAACAAGGGTTTTAGGCTCACTCTAAGTTACTGCTAATGGCAGGCTGGCTTTAGGACGCCTTGGTCTGGTCACCCGCTAAACGTCTTTGGTGCTGCAAGCCAATGATGGACTGTTCTAGCGTGACCTGATCACTACACCATCCCAGTGGGAAGAGGGGGATCAACCCCCCCCCCCCTCTCCACACAGACCCGGACACTCAGGATCTGCATGGATACACAAGGAGGTGAAAGGAGTGTCCGCCTGGTAATGGCTGTGAACCTGAGTAATGGCACTGTGACACGGTCCACTGCTCTGCAAAGGAGGACCAGACTATAAAGACACACTGGCCCACTGAGTGACATTCAAAACTTAGTCATACGCAACATGTTTGTGTGATGGCTCTATTAATACATCAGATTATTATATTATGCAATGCATCTTTGCGTTTTCTGTCGGTTTCATTTAAAGTTTCGCAGAAGTGGTGAAATGTTGCTGCAGCCGCTGAAGCTCTTTCCTGTTTCCCATGAGGCTTCAGCCTGAACACTCCACGGAATCTTGAGCACCAACAACAGCAGGGAAAAGCAGTCTTCTCAACCCTTACACATACAGGGAAACCCTCACAAACTCTAGAATGTGACAGCCGCCCGCTTTCACACAGCAATATCTGAGTGTACTCTGGGCGATTTGTCACACAATGTATCATGATGATGAGAAGATACTTGATACCAGCCACCTTCGAATGTACAGTGTCTGTCTTATAGGTGAAAAAGAGTAAAGACAATAACTGGTAATGACTGAAACTGTGGAGACAGAATATGACAAGGCTGTCCAAATCTGATCTGGGCTGATCGACATGCCAGTTTGCGGGCAGCCAGGTGATTTGCTTTGACAGTGATTTGACTCCACACGTGACCCCCGTCTTCTATGACACTCAGAACGGATTTGAGCGCAGAGGGTTCAAAACATCGTAATGTCTTTCAAAACACCATTCACTGACATTCCAAGGTAATCTGAGCCATGACTCACATACAGTGGCACAGAGAGCAACAATGCTGCCCCGTCAACCTGTCAGATGAACAGACTCGTGAGAACGGGCACTTTCATGGAGGAAGCTGCTCGCTGGGTATTCCTGACTCCTGAGGAACTATGGAGATTTTAAGTATTCATTCAATCAGGGTCCATGCTACTCATCTCACTGAGTCCCTCACAAACACACACACACACACACACGTGAGAAAGAGAGGGGTAGACCAGTAAAGCTGCAGCTAGCATAGCTGACCTCACATATGTGCACTTTTGCCTTTGGCAAAAATTAGCTTCCTTTCAGCGAGAAAGTTCTCTTGAACCTCGCCTGTCTCCTTCCTCCTGGCCTCGTCTGGAGGTCGATCAGGTATTAAACATTCACAGCATGGAAGTGTCAGGGTCAAAACAAACTCCCACCATCTGTCCACCAGCATCAAGAAACAAACTTTCGGTACACAAAGCTCTTCTGTGCAGACAAGTTCAGTGTTTAATGACAGAGGTCATGGTTTGGTTGTATAATAATAATGAATATTTATATAATTCACCTTTGAAGTTACAGAACAAATTGTAGTTTGAAACAGCTAAACATCATGCAGATGCTGAGTGTATGTGTCATGTTGTGATACCTCTATTGCATGTCACACGTGACACATCATATGGGCACTTATTCTTGGTCTCTAAGTGTCTTGATTCGTGATTCGTGCTCGGCCTTTTGGTCTGGCTTTTTTATGACATGGCGTGGCATCCCTTCTTACCAGGCAATTCCCACCACACACACACACACACACACACAGCAATTGGCCTGGATTGCCAGCAGCCAGTCAGCAGACAGAGCAGTGACACAAGCCTGTCCCCTCCCAGGCAAGAGCAGCCGAGGGAAGAGCGCGTTTGAGCAGCTCTGCTGCAGCGCCTCTGGATCAGGCGTCAGGGCACAAGCATCTTCCTACCCCCATTGCCCCACGCCCATCCTGCTCAGACGCTGCAACCAATCCCATTCGCATTGTAGCTGGTTTATGTGCCGTCTAGTGCTGCATCTGGCTGTTTATTCTGCATTAAAAAAATCACCCTCGGTTTTAACAATGTCTGTTTTTGTACTATCTGGATTTCTAAGTTTTGCGTGTTCTTGTGTTTCCTACATATAGAAGATGTTGCTTCATCTGGTCCATGGCGCAACGCACAACAGAACAGCAGCACAGTGCATAGAACGACGAGAATTCACAATACAACAATATGAGACGAATGTGGAATTATGGGTAGTGGTACAGGAGAAAGAACAAAAGGCTGCGAGCTCTAAAACAAACTGCCATTTTGGAATGCTGGGTTCTGTTATCTCAGATAAAGATTAACCAGTCTTTCAATGTAAAAGTCTCCAAGGACTGTCATTTTTAGTCAAGGCTCCATCTGTGACTGGAAACTGCCTCCGTTTCTTTGGTCGGAAAGGATGAGGATACACACCTCCCTCAACTTCCTTGGTATACCGTCGATGTAATAAACTAAAAACATATTTGAAATGTTTTCCAAAAATGTAAAAACTCCAAAAAATAAAAACATTTTTTACATCCACGGGTCTAAAGCTGAATGTGTTCCAGAGTTCACCTGCTTCTCCAACACTCATTCATAATAGTATAATAATGGTGCTCCTCTGGTAATCATCATTAATGTGCCTTCAGACAGTGAGAATTTAATGCAATGCTGCAAATGGTTTTTAGATTAACTGAAGGAAAGGCACGTTCTCTCTCTCTCTCTCTCTCTCTCTCTCTCTCTCCATAACAGTCTGGATCCTTTTGTCCCTCCACAAATCTAATCACAGCGTGGAACACGCACTATTTCCGGCTACATGAACACATTATGTCAGTGTTGTGTGCTGAAGTGGTGAATATGGTCTGGGGTTATGGAGGTGGGGCTGGGGTAGCACAAGAGACGAGAAGAAGATAGAATGGGGCAAGAGAATGATGGGGTTGAGGGGTCTGCACCAGCTCCCCCTTGTCCCCTGCATGTGTGTCCTGTTCTGGTGTTTTTTGCTCAATGGTTTGAGGATATGCAGCGAGGGAAAGGTTGTTCTGAGGTTACAGTACGTATTTGGGGAGCTTTCAATCTCTGCCTTATTGATTTTGCCACTTGGATTTCCGAGTTGAAGTGTCTCAGTCAGAGGACATTAACCAAAGACAAAAGAGGCAATTTGTCAGACGGCAGTCTCATGCCATTAATAGCTCTGCAATCAATTCACCTTTACCATGAAATCCATCTGCAGCTGAATGCTGGAATTGATTATTTCTCCTAAGAGCCCATGAAAGCAAAAGAGAGAGAAGAGAGACAGAGAGAGAGCAAGACTGACAGATACCAACCATTTCAAAACAGCATGAGTTTGTATGTCAATAATGTCTGTCCTGAACTGCTGTTGCATTTTCCTCACTTTCCCCCACACTAATATATGCAATAAATCTGTAGGCCCCTCCAGCACAAGTCTGACTCAACTCTGGGACTCGGTACACAGCTCAGGAGTTGAATCAGGGCAGTAAAAGCAGAGAACAACATTAAACCATGGAATGCAGAGAGGTCCCAGGAAGGGCACTATGAGCTACTGCACTAAATAATTAAATTACCATCAAGGAAATGAAATGCCACACCTCTGTTTTAGCCTCTGCTGGTTAACTCCATTTTTAACTCTCTATTTCAAGCATTTTAGTTCTCTGCTATAAAAAAAAAAACAAATCAAAAACCAAATCTGCAGTCGCAGTGACTGTACAGACATTTCTCAGCCAATTCTCAATGGATCTGTTCAAAATTGGTCACTGACAGGGTGAAAGGTCAAGTAGAGCTCTTTAAAACAACATTCTTCATATCTGTAGTGGCTCTCTTAAAGGTATCTCCTGGTGTAGAGACCCTGGGTTATTAAGTGTGGACTACTCTTAAGATGCTGTTTAAGTTATGCTAACATTCATCCGACCTCTCCAATATCAAAATCTCTTTGTGGTTCGTTCAGTGAATCCGATGCACACTAATACCCGTCTGACGGATGCCTGAGTTCCCGAGCTTGAACAAACACTTCAGTATCATGCAAAAGGAATAAGTGTCGGTCACTTAATTATGCATGCTAATCTACATATAGAATTATGCAAATTTATAAGAGAGCATTCTGAAATATGACGATAACCAGCTTCGTTAAATTGAGGCGGGATGGAGATAGAAGTTTTAAAGGTGGGTTATCACTCATATAAACCATGTTACATAAAAACAACATTTTTGATTGTATGTGTTCATCTAAGGACCAGATTTAATCCCCAGGCAAGGTTGTTTATGGGGAAAAAAATACAGCAGCAGATTTCACAAGTATTTCATGTTTTCCAAGCTGCACAAACCAGCTTATATGAAAAGTTCAGAGCACTCAGAGGTAGGGGACATGATAACTCGCTTAACTTTTCTAATGACCTCATTCAAAGATGAGCCAGCCCTGCTCTTCAGATCTACTCAAATTATGTGTGAGTGCAAGCAGTTCACACAACAACTACAAGAATGAGATGCTGAGAAGAAGATGTTTCTATAAGCGGAACAGGCAGGCCTAACTGTAAAGCATTTCGCTAATGGGGTCGGCCTGCCGATAGACACAAGCCCGCATAGATTAATTAAAGCCTTGTTTTTGGGGGTGAGGATCAGTATTCGTGTGTGCATTGTTTTTGCTGTGTTGCTCTGGTTAGGAGCTGCGTGACCGCTGGGCTTTGTGTGACTGAGTGGAGCAGCATGCGGTCTCGTCGTAGGACAGGCGGGGGAGATGAAGCGTACAGAGGTAATCTTCCCTAACTGCGAAGGCAGCGCACTGACACTGAGTTGCCCGCCGCTCTGCTCGTAGAGGTGTCGGAGCTTGTTAACCGTCATGGAAGGACTAACGGGGCAGGTTAGGGCTGACCTGTTCACAGAGAGGAGCGGTAACACTGCCTGTAACAGCAGGTCAGGGCCGTCCGTCCTGTTCACAGAGCAGATAGCGGTAACACTGGCTGGCTGTGCAGATGTCAACTGGCGTGACGCCCGTGTGCCTCATAACCCCTCGTCTCGCATAGAGAGGTACATAAAGAAAACTAGATGATTTTAATCTGGAAACTTGAAGAGGCCTTTTTATTATTATTCTGCTCGTACAACATGGACAGGACGAGTTTGTCACAGAGCCGTGCAGACGTCGGCAGAGCACGATCTGAGCCATCCGTCACCAAGAGGTCAGATCAGACATGGGTGAGCTCAGATCTAGCGGAGTGACAACTCACACAGGTCCCAGATCAGTGGTGACTGCACTCTGAGCTGGCCTGGCTGAGGATGGTAAGGATAGAAGGGTCATCCAGAGGCACATATTTTAGTCATATGCCTGGAAAGATGGCCCTCGGATTATTACTGTCGCCATTCTGACGAATGTGACCATAAAGAGACGAGGTGTAACTTAGAGCAGTTCTGTGAGAATCCTGAGACCATTGGTCTGATTTATAAAACAAGAACATTTCGCAAATCAGCTCACATGAAAATATAAATATCTTGTTTTATGGTTATTGTGGCTTTAGGAGTAGTATATTTTTTCTTGCTTTACTGACTTATTTTTAGGAATTCCATTGAAATCCTCATTGAACTCATGAGATATGTTCACTACAAACTACAGAGTTAAAATAGTTAGTATTTAAAAGTCCATAGGTACTAAAAAAAATATGTGTGACGGGCAAGGGAAGGACAAAAATAAGGAAGCAATCATGCCAGTCTCAGAAATAATGGAGATTTAATGGAATAAACCCGTGACCAAATCAAGGAAACCATAACCAACAGTCAACTGGTACATAGACAAGGCATATATAGGCAGACAAATGACCCTCAGGTGGTGAACTCCCTAATAGGCCACACCCTTCTGAGGGACGAACACAACAACTGCTGATGGCAGTGGCTGGCAGGGAGCCTCCGTACCGTGACAATATGACTTGTTCAGAGGAGGAGAATGTTACATGTACTTGTACAACATTTAGCAGATCCAGAGAGACTTACAAGTACCTAATTATCCAATCAGGAAAGTCTCCTTAGCAAATACAAATAGGTTGGAGTAGATTTACCTACTTATCCTCCCCTAGGATCAAGGAAGAGAAGAAGTGTCATTTACGCTCATTATAAATGATAAAATCATTCAGGAATGAAAACAGTTTCTAACTTAATGTTTCTCATGGAAAAATAACTTTTGAAAGATTAAAATGTCATTGTAATTTTAATAATGAGGACAGTCGCTCTGTAAGTGATCTGGGGAGGATTAAGTACCATTAATAATGCAAACATTGCAAGATTAATATTCTGTGTCAGACAAAAGTGCATTGAGATTCTAAACACGGTTCTCTAAGCTTCCCAGAGCATTCTAGTTGCAAAATGTCAGCAGATATTTACTGGCTAACAGTCTGAGAGTTGCATCTACAAGGATTAGCTGAGAAAATCAAATATGCAATATGCCTTTGCCTGTGTTTACATTGCAGATCACAACTCTTGAAAGCACGGCTTTCAACTTGGCCACACGTATGTATCTCACAGTAGTTCCCGGCACTATGGACTGAATTCTGGGTAATTAAACAGCGGAATAGGTAGAAACTGCGGTAGGTGCTGTGGTGCAGCCTTGTGGGAAAATAGCGCATTAGCTTCACCTACCTAAGAAAGACGCCCCACGCCAACGTTCTCCATACACACCCTTGGGTATGTTTTAATATGCGCACTCCATTTAAGTGTGTCAGAAGTGTGATGTGTTGAAAGGAAGACAGCACAAGCAGTGAACCAGATTTGAGTAAACACTTTTTTTCCTCGGCGGCTGAAGTACTCTTTCACATAGCCCACATCATTCGAATTTCCATGTGAGGTGTGTACGCAAATATCAATGTGCGGTGTATGTAGATGTAGATATAAACCATCTCTACAGCGTTTGGCATGAGTGTGATCAGCGTATATTGTAGTCCCAGTTACACAAAGGACAAATGTTACCAACAGTTCAGGTTAGAGCTACAGTTCACCTGGCTTTAGTTCTACTCTCGACACTAAGATTTTGAATAAACTCACCATGGACTGTAGAAATTCCTGGGAATTCTTTGTGGATTCAGACTAACGCTGGACCTACATCCATTGATTGCCTGATGGAAGTTCTAGTGGTCCTAATGGGCTCCAAAGCTGTTTGGCCTCTCGTGTGGTTAGCCCTGACGTAAGGCCTACAAACACTCTGACACTGCTACAATACCGTGAAGGGACCACCAGAGAGGGACTTTTACATATCTAAAAATACTGGCTGGGGTGGGAATAAATAACACAGGGTACATTATTCTATTCTATTCTGTTTAATTCTATGCAGATCAGTTTAGTTTAGTTCATATGACTGATTTAGTATGCATGGAATGCTGCTGTCAACTGGACTATCATGACTCAGCACAAACAAAAGCAGACAACAAGGCAAGGCAGCGATCACAGAAAAGGATCGTGTAACCACCGGGAGTGTCACACGAGTCATCGTGTCACGTCTAGCCCTGCCCCCACCTGTCAAGTGTACCTTTTGTTTATTTAGCCATGTGCATGCAGTCAGTGTAGTGCCTCCTCGTGGTTTGTAACCCCGCCCCCTTGTTAGTGAAATCATGTGTTGCTCGTTTAAGTTGTTGTATAGATGCCCTGTGCTCGGCTTATGGGTTATTTTGGATGTTATTCTGGAGTGTCAATGGAGAAGGTTTTCGTATGGTTTATGTATTTCATGTTCCTTGATTCTCATCTGTCTGTAATGTTTGTCCTGTGTAGTTTGTGATAGGTCTGCCAGGTCTTCATGTTGTGGTTTTGTTTCTCTGTCAGACTGCTCACCTGATATGAGTATGGACCGTTTCTGTGATTCTGATTTTGGATTTGCAAATAATAAATCTCGCTCCTCTCAGTGTTTGTGTCTGCCCACTCTTCCCTCGACGCCTCCATTGTTACAGCGAGCTGGTGCTCCGCCGCGGAGAAGCTCTGATACATGCGAGGATCCTCATGTTCAACCTCCAGAGAGCCCCAACCTCCAAAGGACAACCTCAAATTCCAGAGGAGAGCCCCAACCTTCAGATGAGAACCTCAACCTATAGAAAGCCCCAACCTCCAGAGGAGAACCTCAACCTCCAGAGAGCCCCAACCTACAGAGGAGAAACGTAACCTCCAGAGGAGAACCTCAACCTCCAGAGGGTCCCAACCTCCAGAGGACAACTTCAACCTCCAGGAGAAGATCTCAACCTCCAGAGATCCTAAACCTTCTGACACTCTCAGCCATTCCACACATAGGGATCAACAAGCACTTACGCATGTGTGTACTGAAATTAATGACAGACATTTTTGAATGATGCAATTAAACGATGATTAAATGATAATGAGTCCCATTCATTTAAAAAATATATCAAATTATCTAAATTATGACTACTGTGTACAGCAAGAGATGTGATTTCAAGGTTACTACTGGTTCTGTTTTCAATATAGTTAGCCTGGCCTTAACAAGATGCATAATTATCAGTTACTATGGCATAATTACCATGTAATTACAGGTTAATTACACAGCTATGTAATCTGTATGAGCCAAGGATGCTAAAGAGATGGAGCCTTCAGAGCTGTTGCGTGTGAATGACTGGCCTGGAAGATGTTTGGTATTCTGCTGAAGAGCATACAGAAGAATGGGAGGAAATGGGTGGGGATGTGGACAGGGATGTGGACATTTACATTTACATTTACATTTACGGCATTTCGCAGACGCTCTTATCCAGAGCGACTTACAAAAGTACTATGTGTTCAGTCAGAATATGCATCTCTATCTAGTATAAACAGGTTTAAGTCCAAACTACTTGAGGTCAAGCACTGCCATAAACCGTTGCTAGTGCTGATGCCTAGAAAGAAGACAACAAAATATAAGATTAGACAATACCTATCAAGACTGAAATACCTACAAGACTACAAGACTGGACATGGACATGGATGTGAACATGGACATGGATGTGGACAGGGACGTGGATGGGGACATGGACGGGGATGTGGACATGGACAGGGATGTGAACATGGACAGGGATGTGAACATGGACATGGATGTGGACAGGGACGTGGATGGGGATGTGAACATGGACATGGATGTGGACAGGGACGTGGATGGGGATGTGAACATGGACATGGATGTGGACGTGGATGTGGACGGGAACGTGGATGGGGATGTGGATGTGGACAGGCATGTGGACGTGGACATGGATTTGAACGTGGACGGAGACATGGATGTGGACGTGGGCTGAAAATTATGTTCAATGAATGGAATCACCAGGAGTCGCGCAACAACATACACACACGCAAACGTATACAAACGTGCATGCAAAGAATACAATACACGTTCACACACACACACACACACACACACACCACAGGACCCAAGTAGCATATTGAGAAAATGTGCTGATCATGCAGCGAGTGACAGTGAAAATAGTCACAATGAATACAAAGATTAAAGAGCTCTTTAGTAGTCTGTGAATTATTCATGAGGGTGAGTTGGATGATGGCGGATTAGATGATGGCGGGTCAGATGAGGGCGGGTCCAATGATGGCGGGTTAGATGAGGGCGGGTCCAGTGATGGCGGGTCGGATGAGGGCGAGTCGAATTATGGCGAGTCGGATGAGGGCGGATCCAGTGATGGCGGGTCGGAAGAGGCCGGGTCCAATGATTTTATATATATATATATATATTTAAAAATGCTTTGGGATTGAGGTGCGGACTGCACCAATCCAGAGTGCAAGTCTTATTCCTCTTAAGCCATTCCTTGGTAGTTTTGCTGAAATGCTTTGGGTCTTGTTGCATAATACATTTCTGTCACAGCTTCAACTCCCTCACTGATGGCAGGGAGGTTCTGGTCAGGAATTTGTTGATAGGCCTGTGAATTTATGGTTCCCTGGATAACATGGAGTCGTCCAGGTCCGGAGGCAGAAAAGCAGGACCGGACCTTCACATTTCCACCACCATGCTTCACTGTTGGGAGGAGCTTCTTTACTTTATATGCAGCCTTGACTTTTCTCCAAACATAGCAATTGTGATTGTGACCAAATAATGCAATTTTGGATGCATCTGTCCACAGAATGGACTTCTAGTCTTCTTGAATGACCTCTGGTTTGTCCATGTGGTCTCTGGCAAACGTTAAATGGGCAACTTTGTTCTTTCTTGAGAGCACTGGCTTCCTTCTAGCAACTCTCTCATGAATGCCATGTCTGCTGATTGTAGACACATGCACATTTATCCCAGATGCTGCCAGGGAGGTGTGGATCTTTCTGGATCATTATTTTTCTATTGCTTCTTGGTGCAGGTTTTGATGGCCGTCCACTTCTGGGCAGAGTGGTGGCGATGCTGAGTGCCTCCATTTGTAAATGGTTTGTCCTACAGTGGACGGATGGAGCTGGGATCTTTTGGAGATGGTAGCTTCCCCCAGACTGATGGGCTGTCACCACCTGATGTCCTCAGAGGTTTGTGTGCTTTTATGCCTTAGCACCACAGAGGTTTGGTTGGTTTCCTCTCCCTTTTAATCAGTGTGGCTCAAATCTTTTCCCAAGGATCTCATTTGATTGGTCTGCTTAATTGACAACTTGAGCACTCACACGTGTTTCACCTGACTTTACCTAACTGACTTTACCAATGCAGCTGTGGTTAATTTACTTCTGCGCATGTTCATATATAAAAACTGGTGATGACAAAATAAGAGAATCATGGTAAAACAACAGAAAAATCTAAACTACTCAAGGAGTTTTCAAGCCGCACTATATATATATATATATATATATATATATATATATATATATATATATATATATATATATATAAGCTGTGATGACAATGGTGGTCTCGTCCTGGTGGGTCGTCCTTTTTTACACTTTCAGAATTTTGTTTTAACCCTTTGGCTTTTACTTTTGGCTTTTTATATATACTGTATATATCAGTATATATTCCAGAGGGATTTTGAGATGTGTGCTTTGTCTGGCTGAAGCCCCAGTGTGTTTGTTTGTCTGCATTAATAGTTCAGTCAGGTTAATCCTGTCACGACAACACTGCCTCCATATTTCATTGTGGTCACATCTTAAACCTGCAGCCTGAAATACGAATCTGGGGTCTCTGGTGGTGCTCAGTATTACATAAAGAGAACAGTGTGTGTGTGACAGAACCACAGGTATCAACACCCCACCGCACCAACACCCATTCTGAAATGAAGGTTGAATCTACATTCACAACTATGTGTGGTGTTATATAGAGCAGCTGAATTTCAGAACAGGAAGCTACCATTTGGGTTGAAGGTCTGCATCACAAGGCTGTTAGCTATTAGCAGACTCAAGCCTACAGAAATGGGTTCCTTCCTCATTGCGATCATGTTGTATCGTTCTGAATTTAATTTACTGTACTTTTCTGAAAGTGATGAGGTTACATTGCTCTAAAATGAGTTCCCCTCCTGTCTTCTATGTTGTTTTCTTTAAAATGCTGCGTCTCTCAGAAATTGGCCTGTCAGTGCCTCAGAGAGCAACTTGCATTTCCACAGAGGTCTCTGAAGACCATTCCACGAAGCACAAGTTTCAGGTTATACCCTTATAATCTATTCATACTGCAACAAAGACACACCGTTTCACAATATCACAGGTTATTCTTTAAATCAAAAGGGCACTGACATGCCTATAAACAGAGAAAGCTCCACCCAGAGCAATGAACAACAAGGAGAACAGAACACATTCTTCATCCATCAGATAGATAGTTCTTTTAATCGCCACTTTATGAGATACAACATGTAGGTGTATAGATAAAGTCTATAACCCCTTTCCTGCCATATAAAGGCTGATTCTGGAACATGCTCAAGCCTTTAATCAACTATTTTTTTTAGTACTCCGCCACCGATGTCTGGATGTTTCTGTGTGGTGGTGGATGAGTCTCAACCAAAGCAGCGACTTTAATACATGTAAAAACCGTCGCAGTAACACGGCTAACTTATAATAGCTCAACACCCACAACCATGATCTTACTGAGCGAGTATGGCGTCCACTCGAATAGAATTAGCTCAACAGTGGTCGTGTAGTCAGGAACTGACCAGTGATGAACAGCGTAGCGACGGGCTGACCGTTTGTGGATACCAACATAAGGGTTGTAGTCTGTATTGTATGTGCCTCTAATAATGTAGAAGGTGAACATATTTAGAATGTGGGGTGGGGGAGGGAGTTGTGGGGTGGGGAGGGGGTTGTGGGGTGGGGAGGGGGTTGGGGGGGGAGTTGCATAAGCGTGAATTCTTTCCACTCTGCCCACAAAAGTGTTGCTTGTGATTTGCTGTGCAGTTCTGCAGTTATGGACATATGGAGGAGAGAGTTTACTGTGTAATGCTCATCAGTAACCCTTCAGGAAAGAACACCATGCACTAGTGATTATGAATGTTTGATTGATCCTCCTCTGACTCTCAGTATCACCATCATGCTTCTTGGTCACATTTTCTTTGGACACGCAAAAAGATTTGAGAGTATGAGATAACACCTACACAGCCGAGCACACACACGCACAGCCGCGTACTCATCCACACACTCATACAGCCTTTCCAAACAAAAACCCCAGCAACCTACTCACACCCACACCCACCACACACACACACACACACACACACACACACTGTCATGCTGCAGTAAATCCTCATTACGGGGACGGTGTGGGGGACACTGAGTCATTTAGCCTGGAGACACCTCATAGAGGACAGCCACTCAGAGCCTGTGTCTCCGTGTCTTCCATTACATAACAGCACAACGCGACGCGCTCGCGGCTAGATCTCACGCTAGCGATCGTGAACACAGCCAACGTGAGCGGCTCTCTTCTTTGCCCCAAAATTCACATTTCTGCAAAACCAAGCTGAACAAAGCCTCCCTGTGTGTTAATCAACATTAGATAACACATAGTCCTAAATAAAACGCATTTGTGGTTCAAATGTTACCCATAACTGCATAGCTCTATTCATTAGAGTATCTGACAAGACAATAATTGAATACCACAAATCCCAGAGGAAACATCCATCAATTATAACGTATAACGTCAATACAGCATAACTTTATGCCAGGAGCATTTTTACAGTTTGTACACCCTTTACCCTGTCAGTCTTATCTCAGATATACAAAGTATATGTGATGCAGTGCTTACAAATTCCAGATTAAGCTGTGATTAATCTGTGAGAGTTCGGCACCTGTCCTGAGCCAGGGGCCTTGAACATCAGAGGGCTACAGCAGGCAACAGAGTCAGTGCTGAGGCAGAGATAAAGAGCACAATCGAAACGGCCACCATGCTGGATCCAGATGACCCCTGCTCATAGGCGCCCGTTCCATGCCCTCTGAAGGCACCTCTGTTCGGGTTGCTTTAACATGCTGTTACATTTACATTTCGCCCTTCATGACCCACTAACAGCCTTAAACAAGTGCAAATAAATCAACCTCAATATCTGGAGGTTAGGAGGCAAAAACTTCCAGACAGTCATGGACAACAATGGACATTACATTTACATTTACAGCATTCAGCGCACACTCTTGTCCAGGATGATATAGTGCTTTCTTAGCACGTTGTTAATAGTGCCGGATGTTAAATATTTCACAAACAACCCGAACCACACTCAGCAGATGTGGTCCTAGCTGCCTTTAAGAAGACGAATCTCTCTGAGGAGCAGTGGTGGACAGTAACAAAGTAAATGTAATTTGTTACTGTACTTAAGTAATTTCTTGTGTTTCTTTACTCAAGAATTTACATTTTTGTAACTTTTTACTTTAGCTCCACTACATTTCCAAGTCAAATATTTTACTTTTTACTCCACTACATTATGCAAAATATGTCATTCCTTCAGGCTTCATGTTCATTAAAAAAAAGTAATGTCAAAACAAGAGAAGCGCAAAGCAAATGCACCAATCAGGGTTCGGTTCAACGTCACTGCAGGCGCACCAATCAGCATTCGGTTCAATGTCACTGCAAACACACCCTAACCCTAACCGTTTCTTTGTGTATGTTAAAATCAGTCTGACATTAGCATTGTACCCTAACTCTAACCCTAACTCTAACCCTAACCCTAGCATGCTCCAATAGAAACCATGGAATAACACACATAACAAAGGAAAACGTGACCAAACCCACGAGAACAACTCATCCTGCTATTAATGCTGAAATTAGAAGTGATGTAGCTCAAATTTACATAAGCATGATAAAATTCGAGTTACAGATAATGGTTTGTCAGTACACAGACATGGCAACTGACCTCTCGCAGATATTTAAATAAGCTTAGCGCTACTGAATTCTCGGACGGACAACTGCAGTTAGCCTGGCTCCTGTGGCTCCATTAGTGCCTGTTATTGCCTGTCCTGAGTATTCACGTCCCAACTTCAGGCCTGTGTCTTCAAGCCCTGACTGCTTTGTCTCTCTTATGTCAAACCAAACTCTTGCTCTTGCTCTTCCTACAGGGTGTTATATCTGCTTTACTCCATCTCTATCACAAATGAACAGATCCTTAACTGATGACTGCTGACTTCAAAAATCTGCTGAATCTCAAGACAGAAGAACATGGAGTAGGCTAATATAAATTCTAATATGGTACTTAACTGGGCAAATCGGTGTTAATATTACTAATCAGTGTTAAACCCATACAGGGCCCTGATGAAAATGGTGAATCCATCATATTATTTCTGCAGTGGTACCACAATATGTGAAAATGCCACACTGAACCAACACACAGTGTGTTAGCCTACTCAAAAGCTCTGTAATGCTGTTTACATTTGTGAGTTTTCCAGAGACATACATAGTGCTGAGTAGAAAAAAAAGATTCCCGCATAAATGGAATTGCCACTCAATCACAACCCGTACCAAAGCAGCGTTCCACTCGCAGACCTTCTCACTGCTTCAGCTGTTAGCATTCGGCCCATCACAAAGAATCCATATCGCCAAACCTTTTCCCAACCCCTTACCTGAATAAAACCTCACAGAATAAAACGAACCACCTAGCCAGAGTCATATTACATAATCCTGTCAAAATAACACCCACTTCGCGCTTTCTGAGGCTGTTCTTTTCTGGCACATCAGCTGTCCCAAAAATACCTCCCAAGCAAAAGACAACAGGCCGGAATGTGAATGCAGCCATGCTGTAGCCGCCGGTGCATGGGAATACTGCTAAACCAGATCCCGGAATAAACCCAAGTGTGGAAGCTACCTGGGTGGAGGTGGCTGTGCGGTAGAGTTGCATCAGCAGGGTAAATATTTGAGTCAGACAGCTGACAGACACGGTTGTCCTCCTCCAGAACCTAGTGGAGGAGAGCAGCATTGTGAAGGATGACTCATCATAATTAGCCCCTGTAGCGCCAGGCTTCCACCTTCATCCTGCTCCCTCTCTCTCTCTCTCTCTCTCTCTCTCTGTCTCAATGTCTTCTTCTCTTTCCTCCTTCTTTCCATTCCTTCACTTCCTTCCATTCCTTGTTTTTCCTTTCCCTCTCATGCTCTCGTCGTTTTTGACACCGTCTCCCTATCTCTCTCTCCTCCTCCTCATTCTCCTCTCGTCTCAAGTTCAATTTGTCTCTCTACATCTCCGTTTCCTCCTCTCTCATCCCTTCTTTCACTTGAGTTTAACTCATTTCCTATATTGTCAAAGCATAGGAAGGTAAGGCATTAAAGTTCTTGATAGTTTAAATGTGTGGCGTATTATGCAATAGTAACTGAAATGGTAGGGATAATAATTCTCTTGTATCCTCTGTCTCTCTCTCTCTCTCTCTCTCTCTCTCTTTCCTCTCAAATCTTGCTCTTTGAATAGAGAATTTCATTTCAGATTCCATTTTAGCTCAGCCCCAAACCCAATCTGGGCCTGAGATGCTCGGGAGGACAGGAATGCGTGCAGTTCTAGCAATGCCCCCTGGGTAACAGCACTAAGCACTAAAGGAATTGACCATCAAAGACATGTCAGGCATCAAAAGGTGATGTAACAGCACGACCATCTTCCTGACGGTGGGTTGGCCAGCAGCAAGGTGACATCATACACCCGCGCCAGAGTCAGCGACACTCGGGGACGCTGTGATGAATGAGTGGAGCTCGCTCCATTAATCCGTGTAAATACCCTCATGTTTCACAAGCTGGAGTTATTAAATTACACCACAGAGGACTCCCACCACAGACAGATCCAAACTTGCACAATCGCTTACAAATGTCCTAGCGCCCACAGCCACTCTATGTCTCTGTGATTGAGACATATAATTCCATGTATGGCTTCTGGAAAACCCCTAAGACTCAACAACACCGATCGTTTTCAATCAATCCTTATCAATAATTATTAAGAGTTTTGTGATCACTGCCAGTGCAGTCCATTTCCTTACAGAGGGCCCAGTCACATGGTCCCCAGAGAAACGTTGCATTGGTCCAAAACTGGCACATATAAGGCACAGCACAGTTGTCCTGTGGTATGAATCCCCTCTCAACGCCACGCCCAAGTTTACCGCCGCTGCCAGACGCAGCCCTGCCAAGACGAGGCAGTGATCCACGCTGCCGAAGTCTCTCCTGCAGCACGACCAAACTCCTCGTTGCACTGTGAGGACCTACAGCTGCACAAAGTCTGCCATCTGTTATTTAGTGTCTTGTCAGTTGAAAATTACAGCTTTGATTAAGGCAGGACACACAGCGATAGACTGCTGTGCTCTGTGTGTAATGCAGTCCTCTGGAAACACACACAGCACACCTGCAAACACACACAGCACACCTGCAAACACACACACACACACACACCACACCTGCACGGGCTCCACAGCTTCACACCATAACATGTGCCACATCTCCACACACACCACACCTTCACATCTCCACACACACTCCTCCACACACACCACACCTCCACAGCTCCACACACACCGCACCTACACACCTCCACGCACACCACACCTTCACAGCTCCACACACACCACACCTCCACACACTCCCTCTCACCTTAGCTCAACATCTTGCCATCTTGTCCTCTTTTGTAAACATCAGGGACCATCATATGCTGATATTACTGCATGCATCAGTAGTAAGTAAACATTCTCAAATGTGAAAAATAAAATCAGGTGCAGATTAAGTTTAACCATTTAGAATCCCAACTGCACAAGATAAAGACAAGTTTATAGTTGGTTCTTTTGTGAATCTTTTTGTCATTGAAAGGGATTAATCAAATTAAACTAGATTTTGCCTCTCACAGCGTTCCATTAAACCGCAAGTACTTTCTCCACCACTCCTGCTTATTCAGTCATTCATAACACATCCCAGATTACCTCGTTTTGAACGACTTCATCATCCCACGACCCTCGAGTGTCACTGACATTTCATTTGGATGCATAGCGATTAAACACCATCGCAACTTTCCCTTTTATTGCACGAGAAGCATAACTCAGGTCTCCCTGCCCGACGTTCAGTCAGAGCCTTGGCATACGAAATGAATTCAGTCGCAAATTCAATGAAGCGCCATGAAGACGAGCGACCTTCATAAATCTCGCGGGGCTGGGTGGAGAGGCTGCTCCCAACAGCGGGACCTTCACTCAGGCCGTGATCGATTACGGCCATGTCGTTGAAGAGCACAGACGCACCTCTGGCTCAAGCTCCCTGAAGCTCCTGCACAACAGCCAGCCCAAAGAGAGGGGCTACAACCATCAATCCTGCCCGCAATCTCTCCAGCTCGGATTTATAGAGTTTAAACTGGAGGGAGGTGATGCGGCTCATTTGTACACGCATCAGGTGCCAAAACCTGACGAATGCTCTAGAATGAGAGTAAACTTTATGTCTGCCAGAAGAAACATTCGAAAATATGGTCTTATTAAAAGGAGACTAGATTTATTTTTGATCATCAAACCTTAATGGGGCCATCAGTGGCTTATCATCAGCTGACTGAAGCCCTCTGATTGGACTGGGAACCATTACAGATCATGTACATGTAGTAACGGGTTTGGAGGTGTGATACCTCCAAGTTCTAGCCTCCTGGAAGTCAAAGTTTTACATCAAGCTCGGACCTCCCAACCTATGCCTATATTCTATCATCGCAATTAATCTATGTATTCAGCTATTCCAAACTAGCGCACTTTATCGAGTCCTGGTCATCTACAAGGTAACAAGAACACAATCTCATCTCCAGAGCTCCAAGCACTACCACCCGAGGCCCATTAGTGCTAAGAACTGGTAGACACCCAGCACAAGATGCCCACTGTCAGCAGTTCCGACACCTTGACTCTTCTAACAAGCTTTCATGTCACTAAATATTCAAATTTGCTGAAGCTTTGATCTCCAGATCCTAGATGCCAATGTATTAAGTCGTGATTAAAATGGGAAGTGAAGTTTTGTTTTCATCTCAAAGTTTTTCTTATCAGTAAACTTTTTCCCTTCTTGAAACTTTTTCCCCTTAGTGAATCATTTCTGGTTGATAAAGCCCTTTTGAAGGTAATTAATATAAAACCTAAAAAGAACTTAAGCAGCAATCTCCTAATTAAGCAGAAATGAGACTGAATTAGCAAAAAGAATGACTGGGGGCTTCTGCTCCACATGCAACACATGCTACTTACACCACCCTCTTCACACTTAAAGACCTCCACTCAAGTCTCTCCACACACACACACATATACACACAAACAAAATTAATATTTTGAGTTATCCTTTGAGAACTTTTTAGCAAAACATTCTACTGCCCTGCCTTGGAGCCATTTTTTCTAAAAATCTATAAAAGAACATACACTTTAAGAACATACACTTTAAGAGCACATACTTTAAGAGCACATACTTTAAGAATGTACACTTTAAGAACATACACTTTAAGAGCACATACTTTAAGAATGTACACTTTAAGAACAATTGGCAAAACCAGAGAGTGTCCTAATGCTGTGGGTGGAGCCAGGTCAGAGCTAGAGGAAAAACCCGGAGTGGATAATCTGATTCTGAAGCCAGAAATTCTGTGACACTGTTCTTCCCCTCCAGGTGAACAAATAAAACCAGGGTGACCTAGCTAATGTTGGCTGGCACATTTCAAATGAACTAGCCTGACTAGAGGTCGGGTGACGTGGGCTTTTTAATGGCCAATGCTGATACCAGGATGTAGAGAGCAGAGGACAATGGCTGATGCATAATGCCAATATCATGTTGTTGGTTTTTTGCACTTTATAAAACACAATTTGATAATACTAACAAATGAAACATAAAACCGAATTGATTTATTGTCTGCATTGTCTCTGTTATGTACATCTTCACTCTGCAGTGCTCATATTTAAATAAAGTATGTGTACAGGTTGAACAAACAAGCAAAAACATTAAATGAGTTGACCACTATGTCAGTTTAATCTGTATGAATTAAACTGATACACACATCCTGAATGCATTACCTTCCATCTGACATTCATGGTCACAGCCTTAACTGAGATAAGTACATTTGCTATTTAATTAGCCTTGACTACTATTAGCCATAACAGCTTATATGATAAGGGTCCTCTGCACTTTAAATATGGTTCATTTAAGCATACTTTTAACAATTAGGCCATGTTTTTTCAGTGTGAACATGGTAATCGCTCAGGCATACTAACAAATGGTGTATTATAGAAGTATGGGATTTTAGGCACAGCCCAAGATGAGAAGACTGAAACACTCCAGAGATAAAAGATTCATACCCACAGATTCATAGATTCATCCCCGAGATAAAAGATGCATACCCACAGATTCACAGATTCGTCTCGAGATAAAAGATTCATAGCCGCTCACGGGTCACAGACTGCGTGGAGGGCGGGTGGTGGCGCAGGAGGGCAGGTGAATCCACAGCACGGGCACGTGTGCCGCTCGGCGGCTCACCGCGTTTACAAGAGACACTTCAAATTAAAAAAACGCACAGAATCACTGCACGCCGAACGCCACATTACGACGTTTCGCAGCGGATGGCGCCAGCGTGCACGAACTCCAGCAGCAACTACCTACGCAGCACGCGGCGGATTGGTCCGTACCGGGACGCGAAGCCCTGTCTGGCGTGAGACAGATGAAAGGGAGCTGGAGAAGGAGAGAGAGGCGGCGTGACATGTTTGTACGGCGCCGCGGCGTGGTACAGGAGCCAGGGAGAGGCAGGGAGGAGCGGGAGAGACGGAGAGAAAGGTGGAGGAGGAACTGCAGCAAAAACAGAGTCAGGTCACATGCACCCACCCTGCTTCCCCCCCTGCACATGATGAAAGGAGACAAGCACAGCCCAAAGCTGCATACAGAGGGAGAGAGAGAGAGAGAGAGAGAGAGAGAGAGACAGCAGGAGAGAGTGACACAGCAAGAGATTCAGAGAGAGAGAGAGAGAGAGAGAGAGAGAGACAGCAGGAGAGAGTGACACAGCAAGAGATTCAGAGAGAGATAGAGAGAGAGACAGTGAGCGAGAGACTGCATGAGAGAGAGAGAGCAACAGAGAGAAATAGAGAGACAGCCAGAGGGAAAGTGTGAGACAGAGACTGTAAAGAGATAAAGAGAGAGAGAGAGAAAGTGAGAGAACTACAGAGGCAAACAAAGAAAAGGAGATGCAGAGACAGGTCAGAGGGATGAAAAGAGTTCAGGGTAACAAAAGGCAGAGCAAAAGTCAAGAAGAGATAAAGGACCCGACCCGGGGAGAGAGAGAGAGAGCAGGAGAGAGGGAAAGAGAGAGAAAGAGCGCAAAGCACAGAGCTGAGCTTGTGATGAAATGATACTTTCATGAGCTGACATTTTAATAGCCATCAACCATACTGGTTCAAGTCCACACCTGCTGCGGAGATAAGGCAGCTGGGGCATGAGGGGTGTGGCGGGGTGGAGTAGGGTGGAGTGGGGTGGAGCAGGGTGGAGCGGGGTGGAGCGGGGTGGAGCAGCACCACAGCCCAGTCCAAGCTCATTCTCAGCCCCATCTGCTTCCTCATGGAAGAAGAGCTGATTGGCCAAAGTGAGAAGGAGGCGGGGACAAGTCATCAGCTCTGAAGTGGTCGGCAATTAAAATGCTCAAGGACGCGCCCGAGAAATGATATGCCACGTTGGCAGGCACGGAAGCGGCAGAAAGGAAGGCCAGTTTGGGCTCAGAAGGTGGCGTAGCGCTCGAGGTGCTTCGCGACGCACAGCTGAGCACTGGCGATCTGCTGTAGACGGAGTGGAGGTAGACACCGCGACGAGCAGTTTGATAAGCCCACCTGTATTTGATTGGTGGGAGAGTTTAGGGATTATCTGAAAATGGAGTTTCTGATCTTTCATCTTAAACCCCCTATGAACTCAAGGCCCTGTCCTTGCAGGACAGGATTGCGGGACATGATGCGGGACAGGCTGTGACAGAGGATGCCGCTTCGTGTCTATGTTCTAGAAATTGACGATTAGTAGTGATGACAGTGTGAAAAACATGGCAAACCTTTAAGGTGTAACAATCAGGGAGGATGCAGGGATGCAGGCTTTACATGTCGAACACTGCAGGGTTTTAATCAACAACAGACCAGGGTTCTGTCTTCAGGATCTTCAGGATTCATTGCATCCACAGTGGTTTGACATCACATTCAAGTGCCCTTCAGGATCCTGATACCTATGGACCAGAGGGCGGTTACATTACGGGAAAGTGCGATCTATCTGTAAGCCCAGTCCTCATTCCCATCCTGTCAATCCAGCACAACACACACACACACACATACAGTACCATTAGAGAGAAGAGCAGGGAAAGTCGAGGGGTGGTGTCTAATAAAATCTTTACAGGGTAAATGGAGAGATGGCTTGAGGGTGCCACATGCCTTCACTCCCCATGAAAGCGCTGCTTCAACGATGAAGCTTAGGAGCTGCACAGCGGCCTTATTAGGAGGCTGGGGAGAGTCCCCAGGGGTCAAGGTCACGCCCAGGGCGAGGGGTGGATTAGGTCCAGCCTGGGGTCAGCCATGATCCACCAACACAGCACACGCCTCCACCAACACAGCACACGCCTCCACCAACACAGCACACGCCTCCACCAACACAGCACAGGCCTCCACCAACACAGCACACGCCTCCACCAACACACCACACGCCTCCACCAACACAGCACACGCCTCCACCAACACAGCACATGCACCATGTATTACACATAGGAAAATGGCTTGAGTTAAATATGGATGGCTGAGATGGGGGGGGGGGGGTGATGTTTTTTTCAGCATGTTCTACGCATGCAGCGTGGGATTCATCACCTTTCTGGAAAATAAGGAGATGATAAAAAAATTGTGTGAAGGAGACATATTTGGAGTCTTGGGAAAGAACTTATGTAAAAAGATCTTGTGTAGACAAGGACATGTGTGCACATACACATTCACACACACATGCACACACACACACACACACACACACACAACACACACACACACACACACACACACACATACGTCCTTTGATCCACCTGAATTTTCCCCTAAACACCTGCATGCACTGTATTACATTTCTCCACCCCAGTGCATAGTGTTTCAAAGCACAAAAGAGGTTTGCGCGAGCATTAACAAGATGGCATGTGCATCCTGTGGGATGGTACAAGGCAGGTGGGGTCTGAGAAGCACACTGTGACTCTCCCTCACAGCAGCCCGAGACTGCCGCCGTGCCGACTGAGTTGTCACGGCGACGGAGCATCTTCTAGTATCCGTGATTAGAAAAGCACAGCTGGCAGGCTGAGGGGAGCTTTAGGTGTCGTGTGTCCTCCTGTGTTCAACCCACATACAGCAGAAGAGAGCGGGAGGGAGGGAGAGAAGGAGGGAGGGAGAGAAGGAGGGAGGGAGGGAGCTATGATATGGAGGGGAGAAGGAAAGAGAGAGTTAGGGAGGAAGAGAGAGCGAGGGAGAGAGGGGCAGGATGCTAGAGAGGTGTAGACAGAGGCATAGAGGGATGGAGAGAGAGAGAGTGATGGGCATTCTGGAAACAGAAGATCAGAAAGCACAACGCAGCTACTGTAGCTCAGCACCTTCTCACCACATATCTTGCTATATACAGCAATGCCTACTTTGCATAATGACACTGCTGTGAATATTTAATAGAACATCCTTCCCTTTCTTCTTCTTGAGAAAGTTTCACCAATAATTCAAATGAAAAATGTATTAGAGTCGACTGATTGGCAAAAGTTTGCAAATAAACCAAGACAAATTTTTATACTTGCTCCTGTAGCACCTTTAAAGCCAGCAGCATCATAGGTTCAAGTCCCAGGGGGTGCAGATCCTATCATACTCATAAATATGTCACTCTGGAAAAGAGCATCTGCCCGGTGCTGATAATGAATGAAAATAATATTCATTTGGTGTGTATTGGACCCTGGTCAGATCCCTAATTATGTTCAGTGGAAAAAGAGCGGTCTGTTTTAATGAATGATGAATGGTACAAAAGCAAATTTGACTACTGAAGACATTATATGCAATGCAGATGATGCAGCCTGCTGGCAGTGGAGTGGATGTGGTAATAATGGAATACTAAAAGAGAAGCAACAACATTGAGACTTACAGTGAATGACAGCTAGCAGCCACTAATTAGCATGTAATTTACATAATGCTAATTGCATAATACGTATTGGATTTCATTCAATCATTAGTGCCATTTGCATTTATAGTGCTTTAAAACTGGGGAAGAATACTGTATCCTGTAGTGGCTTGTCTGATCTAAAAGGTCCAGCTGCTCTAACAGATGAACCATCTTTAACACTGTTGTTCTGCTCAATAGTTTTTTTTTGCATCCATAACACTAGTTCCACAGTACCACATGTCTTGATGCAGCACTATGCTAAGCTACAGCAGCTGATCCAGGGCCTGTTCTTACTTTCACAGAGACGCAACCCAGAAAGAATCAACGGTTTCAGCTTCATTTCGGTCCAGAACAAAAGGAAGACAGATGACACAGTTAAGGGAGATACAGCTCAAGGCTGAAGTGCACAGAAGGGTCCACTATGAGGTCAAACGAGGTTGGATTTGCCCATCGGCACCACACACCCAACAGGCCCAAATCAAGTTAACTCAAGGCCCTATCAGAGATTACACACCCACTGGCCACTGGGCCCAGGAGGTGCTGAGATCGCTAGAGGCGAGTCTGCCGCTAAACACGCACAAGCCCGTGTTGTTGTCAGTCACACCCGTCACTGGCCAGCCGCGGTGACACCGAGCCGTGGAGTCTGTTCGTGCCATGGTAACTGTTTGTGTCGATCTTCAGCGGAGCCGCGTGATGCTGAAGTTTGAACTCTGAAATGTTTTCCCCTCATTTGCTTGGTCTTGGAACAGGCTCCCCGCTGCTATGGCTACACAGAGAAAAATGGTCTGCAGATCTCTTTTTTCCTCAGATCTCCTTCCTCTCTCTCTCTCTCTCTCCCTCTCCCTCTCTCTCTCTCTCCCTTTAAAGCTCAATGGTTCTGTGGCTCGTGCAATTCCATCAGCCGTTTGCAATGACAGACAAGGGGTGTGTGTGTTTACGCGTGGGAAGGGTGTGTGTGTGTTTACGTGTGGGAGGGGTGTGTGTGCGCGTGTGTGCCACAGTGTGGGAGGGCATCAGATGCGAGAGGACAAAGGGTTAGCCTGCTGTCATTGCAGAATAATGCCCTCGCTCAGGGTAGACGCAGGGAGACACAGAGAGGTGGAGGTAGAATCAGCACGGATGAATGGAGAAAGAGAGAAGGGCACAGGAAGAGGGAGAGAGCAGTGGGTGGAGAGGGTGGAGGGGGCCATACACAGCCCAGGTGAATGTGGGGACAGAGTGATGTATAGAGCCCCACCCCTTATCTGTCTTTCTCTCTCACACACACACACCTATGTATAAACAGAGACACACACTCGCACACTTTTTTCCTGCGTCCCATGCCTCTCTATCTCATTCTCTTCGTGTGCATGTGTGTTGCTCTGATACAGCCTGTGCTGAATGGTGAGCATGCTGTAGTCTTCCCTGGGCACCAGCGGCCTTTGTTAGAGGGAAAACACTGAATACAGAAAAACTCTGGGATAGCATAAACCAGGCTGAGGTCCCACTGCTGGAGAACCACTTCCTCTTACATCAGTATTCATCTTCACCATTCTTAGTCAGACACAACTGTTCAGGATAATAATAATAACCATTATAATAATAATGAAAATTACTTCTAGCAACACTAACAATATTTTGGCCAGTTTTCTCCATGGAGCTGAGAAACACTGAAGGGCCAAACAGGTCAGTGAGTTTCAAGCTCTGCTACATTTGCTTTTGGTTTAGCCAGTGGGAGCTGTTGGTCTTGTTGTAGTAGATGCTACACTGCACCCAGGGATCTCCAGGACTGTAGGGTAAGAACTACAAAGAACATAATGAATGCAGGTCAGATTCCTCCCCATCTGTGTGGCCAGAGATCCTATTTGCACTCCTGCTTGTATGTTCCTGTTTTGCCCACTTTAGTACTTCTGTGTGAACTTAATGAGCTGGATCTGATGGCAAACTTCCACAGTGAGAGAACTTTCTGGAATGTGCTTACTAAGAAAGCCAGTGATAGTATTTGTCGAAAAAAAAAATTAAATACTCAAGCAATCTGTTTCCTGTCTCCTGGCCAACCACAAACAGCGATTAGGTCTCAAAAAGCAAGAGTCTCTCGCCATTATTCAACTGCGCAAGCAGGCAAAGTCATGAACAATTAAACCGGGAAAAGTTTGTAGAGAAGTGTTAGAGGAGAGAAAACAAACACAGGCAAAACCAGAATGTGAAAAGCTGTCATTTCAGATTAATGACATGAGCATGAAGCTGACTGTAGTCATTCCACTGAAAAGAGTCATTTTGTATATATAATTATTTATATATTTATATACAGTATTAGATTAACTATATTTATTAAATTAAATGTTTAGTCAATATTTAGTCATTCCACTAAAAATATATTTCTCAGATGTACCTGTGACATAAAGCAGAGCACATTTACTAACCACGTTTACATCCTTCGATGTCTACGTTCACGTGTGCATTCGTCTCTGTTATTCATATCATCTGTCACTTGTGTTGTTAACGTTGTGATGCACTTGTGTCTTGCTTACGTTTGTGTCTTTAAGTGTGCGTGTTAGTCTACGTCTGTGTCAGTTCTTGTCCGACTTTCGTCCCGCTGTGTGTCACGTGTGTTCTATGTAATAAATGTCCGTAATAGCCTCATCTCAACTTCCGCACCACTGTTACACAGACAGGACCATCAGAGTATCAGCAGCCATGTTACAGTTCACTTTATTTAGAACACCGATAAGATGGAACTAAGGAAGCACACTGCAATATAGCATGTTTCCTGTAGGTATTGAGACAAGAAACTGAACTTGCAATATGAATATGCAGTTTTCAGTTTACGTATACATAAAACAAGCCACACAGAACTCCACTGGTCCGTAATCCTCTGTGTGTAAGCTTTACTTTAGCATACAGCCCTCAACATAGTAAAACACCAGCATGTAAACACACTTCCTTAAGTGTCCTGATTCATGTGGCTGATATCTCATTCACCTGCTGAAAACCAAGTTAGCCTGTTGTTTTGTTAGCATTTGGCAACAATTAACCAGTAGCTTTTTCTCATCGACATTTCAATAATATTTCCTTACCCCTTATTCATGCTGTGTGTGTATGTGTGTGTGTGTGTGCACAAGAAATTCCAATAACAATCCCTTAGACAAGCAACCTTTTTGGGCCCTTGAGAAATTTCCAGAAAAATTAATTTGATCCCTGATGGCCTAATAAAGATGGAGATCTCCACAGTATGTAAGTCAACCTTGGCCAGTTCCACCAGTGCCACCAGTGCCCTCGTTCAGTCTGCCCAGGTCCAGCCTCCTGTCCCCAGCCTCTTGTAAGGCTGATGAAAGCACCTCCTGCAGCATCAGAACATCATAATCAGGGCCCTGGGGACACATTGCACAGCATTTGACCATCTCTGCAATGTCCCATCAGCCACCTCACTGCCTGCTGTATTCACTCAGGTTGTTTTACAAAACGACACTTTACGCGGTCTGTACTTTCTGTCCTCTATCCCATGGAATCCCTCCCTCGTCCTCTCCCTCCTTCTCTCTCATTTGCTCTGTCTCCTTTACTGTCTCCTTTCTTTTTTATTGTCTCCGTCTCTGTCCCCCTCTGTCCCTCCCTCTGTCTCCCTCTCTCTCTCCCTCCTCTGTCGCTCACCCTATTAGCCTCATGCTTGTGGCTGTAATGACTGTCCTCTAACTGTAAATAACCCACAGGCTCACAAGTAGCACGAGAGTGCGGCCTCTGCAGACAAGCCTATCCCTGGCGAGACGCACGTTTCCCCCGGCCCGTCAGGCGAGGCCCCAGTGCTCAGCACGGCGTGTGTTGTTGGGAGACTCCGGGAGTGCCAGAAAGGCCATCGCAGGCTGGAGGGCACTCGTTCTTCACCAGGAAGCAGCCAGCCTGTCAGGCTCACTGGGCAAGCTGAACTACACTCACTGGACTTGACCTGAAGGACATTACAAGCAGCACCGATTACGCACATGTAGATATCAGCCTTCCAGAGGAGTGTGTGTGTGTGTGTGTGTGTGTGTGTGTGTGAGAGAGAGATATAGTCACCTGATGACTGTGACCACATAGACAGGGGCATCTGATCCCAGATCAGTGCTCTCACCCTGAGGGGCTTTTTGTTCCTTTGTGCGACATATGGATGAGTGGAGCAGCTTAAGAGGAAGAAGGAAACTACAGAGGAACCTACCCTTACTAAGCAGCACACACATTAAAGCTAAGACAGCCGATCCTCCGCCAAGATGTGTTTGGACTCATTAATCAACAGCAGAGAGCTGATTATGTTAGGACACATTTTTACTGGACTTGTTTAAAGTTATTTTGTTTAGTAGTTTTGTTTACAAAGAGGTCTAGACAAAGCTTTTGGAAATAAAGAACTTGTGTTTAGTTGTACATCTCCTGGCAAAGAGAGCTGATCTAAACACCTATTATATCCATGTGTCACTGCTGGCAGAAAGGTTTTCTTTTTTCTTAAATCAGAATGTTTAAGATTTACTGGTGTTATTAAATTGTAACTTGAAAACAATAAACCCGGTTACTTATTCATTCATGCATGCATTCATTTCAGAAGATAAAGTGAACATCATTAAAGCGTGCCAATTTCTAGAGTGTCAAGAAATATGGTCTTCTATAACTGAAAGTGACATGAATCATACAGCCCTGGCCAGGCCCTTTTGAAACCTCTCCCTCATCCGTGGCCAGGCCGCTGACACCTCTGAAGGTTTCCCAGAGTTGTGGTGGGGAGCCGACGTGTCATGTGGGCGAACATATTTCAGCCTTCCCGCAGGAACATGAGGTTAAGCACTCCGTTCCGTGAAAGGGAAGGCACCTGTCAGAGGACACTGGGACCTGCAGTTCTCTACAGTGCTAAGTCATCAGGCACGATGCCCCCTGACAGACCAGAAGCCAGAACCCTTCTGGTTCCGCCACCGTCTGGAGCTCCAGCCCGCTTAGTTATAGCGATGGTTATGGGTTATATAATGTCATAATCTACATTCAAACTGGCCCACATGAAAGAGATGTATTATGCAGTAATGACACTATCATCATTATCTGGTTGAAGAAGTTGAATAGTTTGCCATGCAAATATGTCAGAGTACACGAGGATAAAAGCGCCGTTCTGGCCAGCGCGGGCGTGTGCACGACTGGCTCGAACCCGGTCGGAGTTCCGAGGCTCGCCTGGCGGAGACGGACAGAGCAACGGCTCATTGCTTCCTCGATATGAAGTCAGAAATGAAACCCAACGAGCCACTGACGTCTTCACAGGACCCCAAGCAACTCGCATTCTGCCTTTACGTTTATCCTAGTCAGATAATGTGTTTTCAACAACTCCACAGAGACAAGTAACACAGTACTGTACACCACGTTGTGAGCGCTCCCGTGGGACACTTTCAGCATTTAAATGGAGAATCATTCATTAAAATGTAAACAAGCTGCTGCATTTGAGTGAGGACCATCCATAACGTCCATTAAATGGGAGAGACGGGCATTTAAACCCCACTGCAACCAGAAAGAGCAAAAAAGCAAGTGTGAACTTTAACTGGTCTCACAGTACTGGTTCACGCGGCCACCCTGGGAAACGCAGCTTTGAATCAAAAGCTCTCTACAAACCCCATAAAGGTTATCAGGCAGCCGAAAATGGAGCTGGTATTACAGAAGATTAAATTAAACACTGTTTATGCTTCTGCGCTAGCTGATCTTTGCCAGACTGACCGCACATGCTGTACGAACCAGTGTGCGACACGGTTCTTTAAAGTGAGAAAGGCATGCTCACATTCGGCGAGCCTGAGTCTCTTAGGGCATAAAGACACAGGCTTAAAAGGTTACCACTGCACACTGTGATTTAATGTCTCGCTGAATCAAGTTTAAGCTCTGTTCTCACCCAAGCTAACAAGGAACTTGCTTTTCAATTAGAACTGGGTTGACAGTTGCTGCATTTATGAACATGGCAATATGTTTTCAAGTACAGAGCCATACATGTACTGTACGTTAATACAGTATTCATTTAGAAGGTCAGAGGACCAGAGGTTATAGGTCTAACTGCATCAGAGTACATCTGGATGCGATCCAGACAGCTATATGTACATCTGGATGTGATCCAGGAAGCTATACGCAAGACGACATTCCTCCCCTCACTTGAAGGTCACCACATAAGAAGCACGAGAAGCAGCTGTCAGCCAGAGACTCCACACTTCCGTCCACACTGCAGAGGTCGCTTTCATCTGTCATTTATGGAACGACCATGATACTAACACGCTGTCTTGTCTGCTAAAGCCCCGAGCCAGGGTCAAACACAGCTCTCCATACAGAGGGATTGTCGTCCTGATGCTCTATGCGGAAATAAAGCGAAAGACTGCGTCTGTGTTACAGCTAAATGTGGTATTACTACAGTCCAGGAAGGCTGTAGTTCAAGGCCAATATATGTTTGCAAAGCCTGGAATCCTGGCACTTGCTGCAAATGCAAGAGTGTTATGTCTGCTAGGTGTGTTGGGCTGCTCTGCCATGAGAAGATGCAAAAGATTACAAATAATAAAAAAATTAATAGAATGAAAACACGTTTGTTGGTTGCTTTCAAGTGGCTGCTGAGTAAGGACAAAAATGCTTGGTTACATTTTGTTATTTGCATATGAAGCCGCCAGTTTACAATGTTTATGAAGATGTTTTGTGGAGAAAATAACTCATTGCATAATATCTGGTGTTTGATTTTGGGTGTTGCAGTAAGAGGGTTAAAAAAACAATACAAGCCAAATGAAAATACTGCTTAAAAAATAGAACAAACACAAGCAGCCCAAACACAAACAGTCCAAACACAAACAGCCCAAACACAAACAGTCCAAACACAAGCAGCCCAAACACAAACATTACAAACACAAACAGCCCAAACACAAGCAGCCCAAACACAAACATTCCAAACACAAGCAGCCCAAACACAAGCAGTCCAAACACAAACATTCCAAACACAAGCAGCCCAAACACAAACATTCCAAACACAAACAGCCCAAACACAAACAGCCAAAACACAAGCAGCCCAAACACAAACATTCCAAACACAAACAGCCCAAACACAAGCAGCCCAAACACAAACATTCCAAACACAAGCAGCCCAAACACAAGCAGCCCAAACACAAACATTCCAAACAGCGTGAAAAAATAAGAACAGATCATACATTTACAAAACATATATCACCAGCCATCTCTCCTTGAAATGTAAGTCACTCTGAGTAATGGAAAAAACAACCTTGCCATCATAAGGCAGGCGTAAAGGACACAGAAAGGGATTAGTGGAAGTACTATGCTGGTACGTACTGAGTACTGAGTACTGAGTAGTTAGTGGTGGTGTAAGTACTACACCACCACCTAAAAATCCTGCAAATGTCAATTAATGTATAAATCACCTCCATCAGCATAAAGGGATCTGCTGCTTTTGAAATCCTAATTTCACACAACTGCATCATATGCAATCTCCATTGAGAGGGATGGTTGAGAGATAAGCAGTCACGAATTGGATCCATATCTCCTCAGAACACAGATGAAGAGATGCACTGGACAAAAAAAATCAATATGGCAGCCATCACACCCCAGCATGGCTGAAGGTGGCAACATCACTGCTGATCAATATGACACAAAAGCTCAGAGATGGCCCCATCAGCATTCTTATTGCATGTTTCAGACCTGCTTTAAAACCCCACACAGATCTTTGACCTTTGGGGAATCTGGGAGAGAAGGCATGTATTACATACATTTTAATCGACTTCGACCAGCAATCAGTCCACTGATCAATAACAATAGGCATCAGTAACTCTATCTTAGAGAAGCCAGCATTGCTATAGAAAAGAACTTTGACATTCAAATACTAGAATTACTTTAATGCTACCATACTAAGAGGTGGAAAGAGTACTAAAATGTTGTAGTCAAGTAAAAGTATTACTTTGAAGTAATTTGAATTTCTTACATAAGTACGAGTAAAGTTACTAGTCTAAACATCTACTCAAGTTAAAAATAAAAAGTAACTAATTTAAAATGTACTGTTACTTGGTTACTTCATTATTTTTTTGCATATTAGCAGTTAATGTGTGAATCTAGCCATGCTACCAAACAGACTGTAACTGATGTTATTAATTTAAAATACCATTATTTCTGTCTAGTCTGAATAATCGCTGTATAACTTTACCATTATTTTTCAACTTGTTCAATTTGAAACTGTCACTGTACAGCGACCCCATATCATGCAGTGGCAGTATTTCATGTTTGTCTTGTAGTTATGGCATTGTCTGAGTCCCTCAGGTGGACGTGGCCCATTAGGGAACCCTACACCTGAGGGTCATTTGTCTTTCTATATACGTCTTGGCTATGTACCAGTTGCCTGCTGGTTATTGTATCCTTAATTTGGATTATGTCACAGGTTTTGCATTGGTGCACTTTATTAATGAAATCCTCCATTTTCCCTGAGACTGGCGTGATCACTCCATTCTTTTTTTGCAGTCCCTCGCCCGTCACAGACGCTAGCTAACTAGTCACGGTCAATGTCCTGAATCGCAACTAACATTAGCAATGTCTAAGCAATGGATCGATGTCTTATGGATAATTTGTTTTATGGGTAATTTATGCTGTGAAACTACGAATGCAACCTATTTTAACTACGATTGCAATGGTACTGACTTATACATGTTTGCACAGGTTTGAAAGCAAGTTTTTGTAAGCTGATAGTTCAGTATCTCCAGGCAAACAGATTGCATAATAAAGCCGTTGCATTTGTTGTGATTAAATTCATAGAGGTCCTTCAAACATGGCCAGGGGTTCACTCCATTTGCTTCGGGTTCAACTTTATAGATGGACTGATTCTGACTGATACTGATTCTGCAGGTGTCTGACTCGTCTGTAGCCATGATTCTTTATAAGGGACAGTTTATTCACCCCAGCATTCACTGAAGCAAATTTCCAAGCAATTTGCTTGTGCTCAGTAACGTATGTGATTTAAAATATAGCGAATTACAATTCTTAACACAAAATATACTTAAGAAAAAGTAAAAGTACTGGTTATAAAATCTTAAAAGGTACAAGTACATAAAATACCTACTTAATTATAGTAACGTGAGTAAATGTAATCTGTTACTTTCCACCTCTGACCACACTACACGTCCCTTAATTATTTAGGAACATTTGTTTGTGGGGGAAAAAGCATTAAGGTGGACATACTGATTCTGCAACATTGGTGTTGGCACTTCCGTTCCCTTAGTAAGTTGGTCTTGATGCTGTGGTAAGAATGGTCCACCACTCAGATAATACCCAGTCCCAACATCTCTGGACAGCAATGGTCCTGTCGTCAGAAACTAGTTCTGACAGATAGAAAGTGGCTGATGATTGATGATCCAGTGAATACCTTTCATTCAAGTGTGTCTGCCATTAGTACATACTAGAATCTTTGGCATTTAAATTTGACATCCATAGGTTTCTCTCAAACATAAGTTAAGCTCTCTGGACTGAGAATATATGACTGGCACATTACATTTTGAGAGTAAATGGCAAATTATTTTATCAGTCTCAAATTATTATGGTAGAGTATAAATTATTCTAATTACAGACACCTAACGCACTTACATCCGGCTGCCTGCTCTCGTCTTTTGGCACTGTGTGTTTTTCTTGAACTACTTTTGCTCCAAGAACTCGAGCGTTCCGTGTGACCGCGGCGGCACAGGAAAGCGGGGGTCTGATCTCCATGCCGGAAACACGGCTCACTTAATCTCCAAACCCCGAGTTAAGGGCTTAAAAAAAAAAAACCCATTCAGATCCCAGGCCATCGATCGAGTCCGTCCCCTGGCGGGAGAGCGAGGGAGCGAGCCACGTGGCCGCGAATCCGTTGAGCCTTCTGCTTTTTAATTACCCCGGAAATGAGGACGTTGTCCCCCTGGGCCTCCGGCAGCACAGACACAGGCTGCACAATCAAAGGAGAGGTTGCCATCAGCTATACTGCTCAATAGCTTCCCTCCGGCTTGCTTCTTCAGCTGCGCTGCGATGGATTCTTTCAGTGCACAAGTGGACCAGAATCCCCTTCTGTTCCGCGCGGCTTTAGCTCCTGGTACGGTGCTATTATCCACGTGTAACATATGGTAAAAAAAAAAATCAGTTCAGTTGCCAAAACTGCAGCTGTTCGTTTTAACCATGCAGAACGATGCTTTAATTTAAATTTCTTCCTCTGTGTGTAGGGGCATTTTTACTGCAGGTTGATTAATATTAAATGATAGATTATTGAAGGTAGTGAGACTAGTGGGAGGGGTTGCTACTCAGGGTTGCTAGCCTGCAGGCTTGCATCTGCCTGCATGTGTTAGGAGGCAGTGGAAGATGAAAAGCATTTGAATGAAATTTTCATCAGCTCTAATAAAATTCTTATGGAAGCACAAACACTCAAGCATGGTGTCCAGTCATTGGGTTGTTGAAGAGGGCATCGTACATAAAACTGTGAAGAGGAGATTTAATCAGGTTTCGAGGCATAAAGAGTGTCTTAGTGCCTCAGGACAAAATGTCCTCATTGGATGTCTAAGAACTTCAGATATGATGAGATACTAAATACACCAAGTATTATTATGAAGCATAAATTAAAGTGCAGAATTTGTTGACGTTGCCTACTAAGAATTTTTCTCTTTGTGTTTCAGTTCTTACTTACAGTTCTTTACTATACACACTGCCACTATCAAACCAAGATAATAAAGGATACATATGTTCCCTCTGTGCCTCATAGTGTGCAGAGGTGTGTCCTAAACACTTACAGCTATGCAACCACCTGCTGATACACATCAAGAGGCCCTGTCAACCAGTGACTGCACATGCCACAACTGCGGTTTGAACCCTAGAGATAGGCCAGTAGCTGTTTTTAGTCATTTTGTCTACATCACCACGTAGGGCATATACCATGTCTGTGCTGTGACATCGGAGTGTCTGCTTCATTTTCATATCCACAGCCTTATATTTCATTTTGATGTTCAGCAATGACAGCATGTCCTTCATGTCTGCAAGACAAATTGGATTTAGTATTTTTCTGGTTTTTGCAATCTAATGCACTGCTCCCAGGAAAGCTACATCTGCGTAAAACATATTCACAGCCAATATAATGCCCTCCGCGCTCCAGATAGAGGGAGACACAGAGAGGAAGATGAAGAATGGGGCATGGTTTTAAAGTTTAAAAACAAGAAAAGAAAAACTTAATTTGAAAACATTGTCGTGAAGAATTCAGGAACAACTCCGGGACCTCAGAAGGCTTGAATTTTAACATGTCTGTCTTCTGGGTGTTTTCGTATCCTCTTTCGTATGCACAGTCGGGGAGCATGGTCAGCCAAGCAAATCTACAACTCTGAGCTTCTGCCTTATTTGCATATTGTTCTGCTTTTCTTGACCAGAGAAATGTGCTGATTTAAATATGCAGCCTTTAAACATGTAGTGTATTTGAATGCATAATACATTTGATGGGTTTGTACCTCTGTTCTCCTGCCAGTGCCAATTGGTCAAACAGAGAAATGTTTGAAATGTATGTATGAAAATCCACACAGGCTTAAGTGGCTATGACATGATCCTAGTCCATAGAGAAAAGGCCCCTACTCATTCCGCCTACTCACTACCCCCACTCACTACCCCTTCTCAGTACCCCCATTCACTGCCCCTACTCACTACCCCTTCTCAGTACCCCCATTCACTGCCCCTACTCACTACCCCCACTCACTACCCCTTCTCAGTACCCCCATTCACTGCCCCTACTCACTACCTCTACTCACAACCTCTACTCTCTATCTCCACTCACTACACCCACTCACTGCCCCCACTCACCTCCCCTTCTCAGTACCCCCACTCACTACCCCTACTCACTACCCCCACTCACTGCCCCTACTCAATGCCAAAGTCAAATTTATTTATATAGCGCTTTTTACAACACATGTCACAAAGCAGCTTTACAATCGTATGGGTCTAGATCCCTAATGAGCAAGCCAGGGGCGACAGTGGCAAGGAAAAACTCCCTAAGATGGCAGGAATTAGGAAGAAACCTTGGGAGGACCAAGACTCAAAAGGGAACCCATCCTCAATTGGGCAGCCCTGCTAGTAGAAGTCTATTTTAATAGTTCTATATATTGTTCTATATGTAGTTCTATTTATAGTGACTGTCCCTACTCACTACCCCTACTCACTACCACCACTCACAACCCCTACTCACTACCCCTACTCACCTCCCCTACTCACTGTCCCTACGTCACTGTCCCTACTCACCTCCCCTACTCACTACCTCTACTCACTACCACCATTCACAACCCCTACTCACTGTCCCTACTCACCTCCCCTACTCACTACCTCTACTCACTTCCCCACTCACTGCCCCCCACTCACTGTCCCTACTCACCTCCCCTACTCACTACCTCTACTCACTACCACCATTCACAACCCCTACTCACTGTCCCTACTCACCTCCCCTACTCACTACCTCTACTCACTTCCCCACTCACTGCCCCCCACTCACTGTCCCTACTCACCTCCCCCCCTACTCACTACCCTACTCACTTCCCCCCTCACTGCCCCCCACTCACTGTCCCTACTCACCTCCCCTACTCACTACCTCTACTCACTTCCCCACTCACTGCCCCCCACTCACTGTCCCTACTCACCTCCCCTACTCACTACCTCTACTCACTACCACCATTCACAACCCCTACTCACTGTCCCTACTCACCTCCCCTACTCACTACCTCTACTCACTTCCCCCACTTCACTGCCCCCCACTCACTGTCCCTACTCACCTCCCCCCTACTCACTACCTCTACTCACTTCCCCACTCACTGCCCCCCACTCACTGTCCCTACTCACCTCCCCTACTCACTACCTCTACTCACTTCCCCACTCACTGCCCCCCAACTCACTGTCCCTACTCACCTCCCCTACTCACTACCTCTACTCACTTCCCCACTCACTGCCCCCCCACTCACTGTCCCTACTCACCTCCCCTACTCACTACCTCTACTCACTTCCCCACTCACTGCCCCCAACTCACTGTCCCTACTCACCTCCCCTACTCACTACCTCTACTCACTTCCCCACTCACTGCCCCCAACTCACTGTCCCTACTCACCTCCCCTACTCACTACCTCTACTCACTTCCCCACTCACTGCCCCCCACTCACTGTCCCTACTCACCTCCCCTACTCACTACCTCTACTCACTTCCCCACTCACTGCCCCCCACTCACTGTCCCTACTCACCTCCCCTACTCACTACCTCTACTCACTTCCTCCCTCACTGCCCCCCACTCACTGTCCCTACTCATTTCCCCGCTCACTACCCCCACAACCCACCCCTACTCACCCCCCCTACTCACTGCGCCCCGTGACTGTCACCCCCTCATTTTGTCATTTTGACTCAGTCTTTTTTTTCCAAGTCTGCTGAACGTGTGTGGCTAACTGCTGCTGTAATGAAACACCTGACATAAAAAAGACAACGATGAATTCATCCATTCAGTGAGAACATTCCCAGATGACAAAGTAAATGAAGGAAACCTTTATTGGGATTGATTCTAAACTGCACCTTGGAAGTTACAGTTGTTAGCTCCGCCAACTCTGGCAGTGTTTATTGTATCAGAGAGACCAAACAAATTACACATCATAAATTACACATCTTTTTAATGCAATAAGGCCTCTCCGGGCTAGTCCATACCTACACCCATCATGCAGCTATTTGTCATTTCGAGTCGCCTGTGGCACTATAACACAATTAGCAACGCCACCATGCAGAGAGGGTAAAGCTTTCTGCTTTGCACTCACATTCACAAAGCACATCTGCCCCTGATTTGGCTGACTCCTTCCTGATAGAATGCACCTAATTAATTTCGCTGGGGTGCAGTGTTGTTAATTTTCTACAGGGTGACAAAACAGACTCCTCGCGAGTCCCGCTGCGTCACTCCGCAGACGGACGAGCGCCGGCGGACGCATCCCGCTGACTTCTGATGTGTCTGTGTCAGACGTGGTGTCACTCACAGGAGGTAATCAAAGGGCACCCTTTGTCTCCTTCACGGTACTGTAAAGGGGGACAGTGAGCCAGCTTATGTCTGACACAGTGCGGGTGACCTAACAGGGTTACATCACAGGACACCCCTAGCCTTCATCCTTCTGTGGGGAGCCAGAAAGAGCCTTCAGTGCTCTTCATCTGCCTTTTGTTCCTTCCGGATCTTTCCTTCTGAGACCTGAGAGAAGGAGGGAACCTAAGGAAGCGAATTAGGACGGAGTGCGCAGTTCCGCTGGGGGGGTGGGTTGGGGGGGTGTGACCCAACCCGCAGGACGTCATTGACAAACTCTGTAAAGCAAGTCAGTGGCAAATCCCAGCTGTGGGCTGTGCTCCAATTCTGAAACACACTGCTGTCCTTCACTTGCCTTATCCACTTCCACTTGGTTTGGATCTGTAGCACAGGTGCTCACAGTTGTCGTTTTAGAGATTAAGTCTTTTTAAATCTCTGTATAACAGCTGTCAGTTTACAAATAATTGCTCTGGTACATTTACTAGCTATTTGTCCATCTATGATGGTTACGCTGAGTGAAAGATAAAAGGGAAAGTGGGAGAAAGTCAATCAGACCTTTCAAGAAGCTGCTCTCTCTCTCTGTCTCTCTCTCTCTCTCTCTGTCTCTCTCTCTCAACCACTATGCAGAACAAACTCTTCACATTATGCAGTGCCCTCAAACAGTAATGACTTTCTTAATGAACAAAAAGGAAATTCAGCATCAACTCATAAGCCAAAAGCCTTACGATTAAACTGGGCAGAAATAGAAGAGCTTTTGACCTAAACTACATAGGAAACTAGTGAGGTAATTACAAAGACCTTCAAACCCACACCAGCCAGGGTGACATAACGCTAAGATGCTCAGGAACAATAATGAACTTTATTATTATTTGAAACAGCCATCTCATGTGATATAGAACAGAACTCACACAGATCCACATTTCTTCACACTGTGGTTCTTAAGACTCAAGCGACAATCTAGACCCCACTTTCCAGTGGCATATGCCTGGAAATGAAGGTAATGTCAACAAAGGGACTGAATATAAACAAATGCTTACATAAGCAGATGATTCTACTTTCTGTCTTCCTTAGCACCTTCCATTTTTTGCATTGTCTGCATGCTTGGAATACCATTGGCCATGATAGCCAGCATGATGGACGGAGTCAGAAAGGAATTAAACCTCTGGAGGTCAGAGTCTCTAAAAATACCTCCTTTCCCAAGGACTAGAAGCAAAACATATTAACGCATAGAGAAACAGCCTTTCAAGGCTTCGGGAAAAGGCATGAAACCCCTGGCACATGCTAAAACATCACAACATTTACAGGCTCTTAGATCTCTGCTAGGTGTTAATAATAAAACCGAGAGGAAACAAAAGCCTAAATTAGCCCAATGTTCGTTTCAACATTTATTTTAAGGCTGTGTGAAAAGGTGTTTTTTAAAATGCCATAAAGTAACTCAAAGGCCAAAAATGACTAAGCTTCCACCTGTGGATCTGCAATGGCTTCTGTGGTAATCCTCTGATTGGATTAAGTTTGGAGCGCATCGCTAAACTATTAAAAATAACATTGTAATGACGACGGCTGTTGATTGGCATTTCCTCTTGGAAATCAAAGACAATCACTGTGAACTATGACACTGCAACCCACGAAGGGTCGTTTGTTACTCCGTGCGTTGTTTATCCACTTGTATGGGTCACCAGTGTCGCAGAGCAATACTCATCAGAAAAGCAATATTTGCCATTTTGATTAAGTGAATAAATCAAACTCATCCACATCCATCAAGGGATGTGACATTTATTTGAATGGTTACCAAGGTCAGTCCAATTCCTCAGCTACCCCATCACCATAGAGCTACACAGCAGCTTCTGATGAAACGTCATGATATAAGTTCATAATATACGGAAAAAAATAAAATCCTGTCCACTTGCAAGCAGGACTTTGAGAGAGGCCTCTTTGAAAGAGACATGTTGACGTACGTTGCCTAAAAACGTTTGTTGCCTAAAAACATTCGTTGCGGCAATTTTCTGGTGTGGGGAGTGTCACATGCATCGCACGTCACATGTAAACACGTAAACACATAATTCAACCAAATTAGGTGGATAAATAGAAGGTTCCTCTGTTCCTGTTGTTGGTAAAAGCATTGCACTCTGATTGGCTAGTGCTACAGCTCTGTTTAACATAGAGTGTTATACATGCACCATCGAGGTAGGACGCAGTGCTCAGTGACTGTATGAATCACACTAAAGTGCAGGCCATCAGTGTGCCCAGCAGGTCTGCTGGGGTTAAAATAACAGTACAGGAGGCTCAAAGGCCATGCGCACATATTTAGGTACTGAAAGCGTAAATTTAACACACGCAACTCTGCTAGGTCTCACTCTGATTGCAACATGTTATGCTGGCTGGTGTACACACGGACACAGTATTAGATTATATAAACATGTAGCCTATAATTCCAAATGAATCTGACTGTGGCCCTTGACAGTATGGGCTCAAGAGTTCTGCATTCTGGAACTATGTGGGGAACAGACACATATTCTTACTGAATAACATTATTACTTGTTATAGAAAGAGTGCAGTCATTCCAGAATGATTATAACGGAATGAGCAAGGTTAACTTGTAACACCGTTATGCTACACCCTCCTCCGTTATGCTGAGTAATCCACTCTGCTTACCACCAAAAACAATCAACAATGAACTTGTGATGAATTCAGAAAACACTTTCACCAAAACAATGAATTTCAATAACCAGAATTCAAAAGCCAAGACTATGTAGCATCAGAGAAGTCTGTGAGATACTTTATCAGTACACCCATGCCTGTGTAACCCAGATTTCTGGTCTGCCTAATTAATGATTCTGAGTTCAGCTTTAATGTAGTTTTTTTCGATGACATGAGTTGCCTGTCCAAAATTCTCTTAAACTTCAATATCAAAAAAGTAAAAACATTACTTCTAATGCAATTCTAAGGCAACATTTATTCTCTCACTAAAACATACTTCTATATCATTTTGCAAAGCTGGCTATCGCCATTGTGAAAATCATACCCACAACGCATCCTCAGTACCTCTGTGGATCCTCTTCTTCATTTATCTCCTTTCTCTTTTTTTGCTTTCTTAATTGTGTGTATCTGTTTATAGTTCTCCCCACCCCTCCAGTGCCACCCAGATGCAGCACTACTATTAGCAGAGCGCCAAACGCCAGACTGCCCCGCTGCCCTCGACCACAGCTGTGAAAATGCACCACTGGTGTGAGGGTCAAACCGCTGACCCGGATCCCTCGGCCAACGTCTACGTGTAACAGCCGTAAAGGGAACCTCTCGTTCACGTGGGGAGAGGGAGACGCGGGGGAGGGAGGAGACGATGCCCTACATCACAGCGGTGCAGAGAGACATCGACATGACAAAGAGGGTGTTGTTGTGACTCCAGTCCGTCACTGGACGTGCGCCATCTCTGTCCCTCATCCCTCCGTCCACCTTCGTCACACCTCCCGTTTCTCGCCTGCAGGTAATCGATCAGCACCACTACCATCACGTTTATTACATCTGTTAATCATGATGAAAGGATGTGATGACTTCATGAACACTACACAGCATAATATCCAGCTATCCTCACCCCTCCACACACACACACACACACACCCTCTGTAGAGACAGCAAGTTGGAAATACTAGACATAGCAATCACTGGCAATCACTGATATGAAACACCATCTCAATTGCTTTATTTTATGACTCCTTATAGAGGGATATATTTTCAAAGTTTGCTTTCCAGGGAGATGGGCAGGTTGGATAGGTTAGATGAATTAGCCTTGACTCTCAGACAACAGTCTACATCCTACACATGCAAGCATACCACACAGAGGATGGTTCATGTAATTATAACCACCAATAGACAGGCCCTGGTTTGTATTCCTCTACAGCAGATTTTGGCAGTGAGTTTAGAAAAATGTTGGCCAGGCTGTCCTGGAGGATGTCTACACCAGCAGTGGCATAACTGATGGGGCTGAGAACAGAGGGCAGTCACACTGGGGCCTGTGGCACACTGCAGCTGGGGCCATAGAGACTAGAACCCCCAAACTGGTTCTGAGGATGGGCCCCCAGCGAGTGATCCCCCAGTGAGTGATCCCCCCAGTGAGTGATCCCCCCAGTGAGTGAACCCCCAGTGAGTGATCCCCCAGCGACTGATCCACCAGCGACTGATCCACCAGTGACTGATCCCACAAGGTGTCCCCCAGACTGTGCTTGCAACCTGGACCCCTTCAGTTCCATCCGGGCCCTTTCTGTTGAGGCTTTCACTACACCTATTATAAAGGAGCAGGCCCTTTGACACCACAATAGTTGTTACCAGCCAGCCTAAACATACCCAGTTATGCCCCAATTTACTCTGAATGCATCTTATCCATGCTAAACAAATGCTTAAATGGAAAAATGATGATGTACTCATTGACTCAAACATGATATACACATAACTCTCAAATACTAAGACATGAAAGTAATTCCATTAAAATATATGAAAATATGTATTTTTTAAAATATGCATGTCATGTAGTAATAGTTCTTGGGAAAATTCTCATTGCGCCCGAAACATTAGGTAAATATGGCATATATTTACCGTGATCCAAATCGGTAGTCTAGCATAAACATTTATGTTAATGTTAGAGGAGTCTGAGGAGACTTACACTTTTATGTATTCTGTGGTATACTGGTGGTAGCTGTGATATTAAGGAATTTCAAGCACAAAAGCAAAGAGAAAAGAACAAAATTCAACAGCGAGAATAAAAACACGTGACTGAAATAGACTTCCTGAGCTGGATTGCCCTGAAGGAGAGAGGGTGATGTAACAGGGATGATGACTACTTCAGGTTTATGATGCAGGTGAAATGGCACACGTTCTCCACCTGTATGACCTGTAGGGGTTTCCTTTCTCACAATATAGGCTTGTACTAGGGACTATTGATCTCTTTTTGCACCGGGGCCCAGAAGATCTTGGTTACGCCACTGTGCACCATGGTCCAACTGGTATGAACAGGACATCAGTGACGTCAGCGATGTCAGTGATGATGCCGATATCGGCCATCCTTTCATCCAAACGTAACAATATCAACCAAATTTCAATTTAACATCTGAACATGCAAAAATTAACTTTCATACCACTGCACGGCAACCAGTGGAAAAGAACAACAAAATAAGCTTGTTGACAGTTCCTAAGTCTTGACAATTAACTGCTGATAATACAAGAAGTGAGTCTTCACTGCAGCCTACACAAGAGGAGTCTTTGACAGGTTTTTTTCCCCAGTTGTCTTGCGAATGTCAAAACAGCCACAGCCCCCATTGGAGTACACAGTGATATCTGCATGTGCTCACAAGATTCTGTGTCCGAGAGAAAGTGTCAAAGCCCTCTCATTGGCTGCTGATCTGACACCAATAAAACACACAAAACTGGTTCTAGATCAGTGTTTACAAACAACTGTAATGGTGACTTAGTAAAAAAAAAAAAATCTTACAACATTATTGGATTTTATGAGTTAATTAAGCGTAGAGATGGTTTTATTATTCGATTTATTATTTGAAACCCTGACTTTAGGTGCCCAGGTAATGCTGCAACAGTCAAGCTGCAAATCATGTTTTTTAGCCTACGCATGTGAGGAAGGTTTCCAAATCAGCTTTTAGTGTTTTTCTCTTAGTGGATTGAATAGCTGTAGTGTGGCATAATTCCTGTCATGGCTGTTGCATGCAGGCAATCGGTCTCAAGCCACCTGATGCTGCATCAGAACTGTTCTAAAGTCACACTTCGTTGGAACTGACGACCGCAGTAATCATCCATGCTGAGCATGGGGTGACGTCCCTAAGGTACTGTGACCTCTCCCTGTTCCCATGATGCTGTGCTTCTGGAAGGCCCGTTGAAGCAGAAACATGGGTCTGCTAATACAAAACCAAAAGGCTGTTTGTTAGGAGCTCAAGGCTTTTGTGCACAGGAACAATAGCCACCGAGGCTTCGATGACAGCATTTTCTTAGCTCTGATCCAAGGCTATGTCTTCTTAGAGCAATAACAACAACATCCCATCATAGTCATCTCGACCGAGACAAAACAGACCCTTTGCAGCCTATAGCAGAGGCTTCCCTGACTGTGGTGTATTCCTGTCTTTGTCTTGGGACCATCAATGTTCTGACAAGGTCTCATGGTTCAAGTGCTCTGAATCTGCACTGAGCTGTAATGAGACACAAATGAGACCTCTGTGTTTTCCCTCATTTACACTCATGCCTTACACTAAACTCATGCCTTGCTGTAAAGGCACTGAGTTTATGGTGCAATTGTTTAAACATTTTAGAAAACAGGAAACCAAGAGGATAGTCATGCATGCATTTATGTAGTTAGGTTTTTGACCAAAAAGAAAAAACTGAAACCATGCTTTCACGGGTCTCTTTGGCGGTGTCTGCATTTCTGCAAATCTGCTGGCTACATCTGCACTGGAAGTGGAACACTGTGCTCACATGTGTTATTACTGTTTTTCACAGATTATTATAAATCA
>JAGXOD010000041.1:1565000-1580000 GCA_020368025.1 Brachyhypopomus occidentalis
CTGACGAGGTTTAAGTGTTACATGAGAGCTTTCTTTTAGATTACGTTTTCGTCAGTCACACTGCACTAAGACACGTGTGAGCGCATGCTTGAGCGCATGCTTGTGCACGTGTACACACACACGCAGGTGCTTTCTCATGTGGATACTCTTAAGTGTCTTGCTTCCTGTCTGCAGTCCTCTCTCACTTTCACACTGGTCTCTTGGCACCTGGTTGTCCATGTTGTCCACACAGCCCTTCGATTCAACAACCTTGTTTTGCATTTTAAGATCTCACGTTGGCATGGTGGCACTGTGATCTTTGGTGCTCCCAAAGAGACACAAGTGTGGCTCAGCTAAGAAGTTCACCTTCGATTGTTGGTCCCTACCTGTGACTGTGCGTTTTACAACAAACTGGCTGGCCCTGTTTTTATGTTTATATATTTGTTACCACAGTGCACATAACCACCAACTCTTCAAACTGTGCAAAAGCTAAAGCACAATAAAATGTACACATTAAAATATATCACTGTGTTTTTGCTGCCCAAGTCAGCACAAAGACAGACAAATAAACATACATTGGGCTCTCAAACTTTCAAAAGTAGTTCAAATAGTCCAGATATTCTACAGGAGTTCTAGAATAGATTTAGGTCAACATCAAAAGCTTCGATCACGAGCCTGACACAAATCAGCACAGCTACCAGCAGGGAGGGAGCTGTAAACAGGGCTTATGCATATGCGTCAGTCTGTCACATGCATATGCCACTCCAGAGATCATGACCTCTACCCCCATGACCTCTACCCCATGACCTCTACCCCATGACCTCTACCCCCATGACCTCTACTCCTATGACTTCTACTCCTATGACTTCTACTCCATGCCCTGTACCGCACATCCCTTCTACCCCTTGCCCTCTACCCTCTGACCTCTATCCATGCTCTATATCCCCTGTGTCCTCTACGTCCATGCCATGCCATGACCTCTGTTGCCCATGCCCCCTACCCCATAACCTCCACCCATCGTGACCTCTGACGCCCATGCCCCCTACCCCATAACCTCCACCCATCGTGACCTCTGATGCCCATGCCCCCTACCCCATAACCTCCACCAGTCATGACCTCTGATGCCCATGCCCCCTACCCCATAACCTCCACCAGTCATGACGTCTGATGCCCATGCCCCCTACTCCATAACCTCCACCAGTCATGACCTCTGTTGCCCATGCCCCCTACCCCATAACCTCCACCAGTCATGTCCTCTGTTGCCCATGCCCCCTACCCCATAACCTCCACCAGTCATGACCTCTGTTGCCCATGCCCCCTACCCCATAACCTCCACCAGTCATGACCTCTGTTGCCCATGCCCCCTACCCCATAACCTCCACCAGTCATGACGTCTGATGCCCATGCCCCCTACTCCATAACCTCCACCAGTCATGACCTCTGTTGCCCATGCCCCCTACCCCATAACCTCCACCAGTCATGACCTCTGCCCCGTATCTCACCCTGTTGTTCTATACGATTGCTTGATGCGCCTGTGTCAAACGAGAGTTTTATAGCACAAAATCTCAAAGAGCTGGAAACAAAAAAACATCAGCTGCCCGGATGCTGAGGAACGAGTTCCACCGTGTATGAAGTAATTTGCTTTTTCTTGGAAGTGTTGCTACGGTCACTAGCTCCAATGTGACTAGTGGCAATGCAGCAGGAGGTGACAGCCTGTGATGATGTGATTATGTGTCAGGAGAGCTTCCTGAATACCTGCTTTCACTTGGCTTACCTGCTACAGCATGGTGCTACCAACGCCAGTGTCAAGGAATTGATTCACAGTGAGCACGCTTGCTGTTTTGTTGATGTTGTTTTTGCTTTTTTTTTGTTTGTTTGTTTTTATTCTACCTTGCCAGTACTGCAGACTGAATTTCTATAAGCACCTTTGAGTGACTTCTTAATGCTACAAATATGAAAGCAGGAAAGAGCTAAAGACTGAACAGGGCTAAAGACTGAAGAGAGCTACAGACATGTCAAATTGAGCTTCATTGTCTCAAATTGTCTCAGTTCTTAATGTGGGTATTGTGTCCCTGTTCCCTTTCACACAAGTGATTGTGGCAACAGGTATTAAATCAGAATAAATCAGCAGATTTGTTATTCTTGCAAATCACACAAGGTTAACAAGTTTACAATATTATGGGTAAAGAGCCCGCTTTAAACACATTTCACTGTGTTTGTAACCTGGATTGTAATAAGCAAATGTTTCCATATTTAAATTGTTATTTGTTGTTATAAAACATATTTAGTCGGCATGTGGTTAAATGACAGATATATATGAAATACATGAAAGATGGATTAAATTTATATGAAATACATGAAAGCATGAAAAGCAGTGAATAATTATTTCAAACTTTCTTTCACTTTTTGAAGCACTGGGAGAATTAGACGTGTGCAAAGTGATCCAACCTGGATACAATCACAGACCTGAAATTATGAAATAATTTTCTCCAAACCCACCGCCTCTATATCTGATCAATTATATTAAAGATGGCAATCTTCCTAGTAAAGCCTTTTTAAAAACACTTTGAAGGGTATGGAATATTGCTTTCCAAGTCAAAGGGTCTGAAGTGTAACCTTGCATGAGATTAGGTAAATGAATGCTTAAGAGCCAGAGATCAGGTGAGTTTAATAACCTTAGCAAAATTCCACAAGTCTCTTATCAAACCTAAAGTATCTTCACAATATATCTGCAATATATGTATGTAAGCCAAGCCAGACCCAAGACAATTATAACAAATTGTAAATACTTTGCTTTGCAAATAAAGTTTCAATAGATTTTATAGCATCACTATGATTTCTTAATTATGATTTCTTCAAGCTAATAAGAGCATTCCACAGTCCACTATATGCTGCATGTAAATACGCATGTATGTGTATATATGAATACATCTAGGAAAAGTGCATAAACAGTGTTGCTGCCATAGTAACCTACTGAAGAACACATTCCTTCATTCAGTGTCCCCCTATCACACTGCCCATCCTTCCTAAGTCCACAAACCACAGTGGTCAGGGCCTTAGCCAAGGACCCTGCCTGATTGAAAGACCGTAGCATTAGCAGCGCCACTCGGAGCACCATGTCGGAGGCCGGCATCTCCTGCGCCATAAGCCTATTACCCTGCAACCTCCTGACGTCTCATAAATAAGGCAAGCCTGGGAATTGAACTAGGGCGAAATAAATGGCCGTTGGGTTCTTTTAGCTATGAGATGAGGGAAAGGTCAGTTGAATGTACTGGGAACATGAGAGGTAGGCTTGGTGAAGTTACCCAGTCTGGCTAGCAGAGAGCGATGGGGTGGGGGTGAAGGCTGAGGTTGTGGGTGGGGCGGCGGGGGCGAAGTTTTTGTGCAGTCGTGCGGTGTGTAGTGGGGGGGAGGGGGGCAGTGGGAGGCCAATCCGTTACCTCTGGATGGGTTATTAAAGTACCTTTGAGAGAGGAGAATCGAAGAGAGATTATGCCCCAAACAGCATAAGAATGACCTGCATCTAGGATAAGACGATGGGTGTGGGAGCACATGCAATACACACACACACACACACACACACACACACACACACGCATACACACATACACACACACACACACACACACACCTTTCAAATTCACGCATACATTTTCACTCACTCGCTTTCCATTTCTCTTTCTCTTTCACCCCCCCCACACACACACACACACAAGCTAGACACACACTCATACATGCACATATACACACTTTCTCTCTCACACACTCTCTGTCTCTCTGTGCATCTCTCTCACACACATGCAGTCTCTCTCTCTGTATCTCCTCTCTCACACACACACACACACACACCACACACACACACTTGTCTCCACGGCCCCATCGTTCCGTTAGCCCAGAGAGATGAAGACGTGCTGAGGACAGGCAATTACCATGTGAAAGAGGTGTCTGTCTGAGGCAGGTCCTGGACAGGCAGGAGGAACAATCCCCAGAGACAGAGAGGTGCAGAGGAACACAATGACACGGGCAGGCTCGTCCCACGATGATGCCCTCGGGGGACCAGGGCGAAGGAGATGGAGAAAAACAGGGAGAAAGAGAGAAGGAGGGGGGAGAGAGAGAGAGAGACAGACAGAGAGACAGACAGACAGAGGGGATAGGTGGGGAGACTGGAGATATGAAGACATGCAAATTACTCAGCAATAAAGAGATCATTCAGAGTTTAGTATTTACTTGGGCCACGTGTGATGCTGACTAGTCCATCAAAACAGTGTAAAGTTTACAGTAAAATGAAGGGATCCTTTAGCTCCACTGGTCCTTTCCTCAGCTCTCTGAGGATCCTCCCTGTTAAATAATAACACTTGAAAATGCACATATATGATCATTCAGACAGTCTGCTTGACTGAACAGGACAGTGCTTGTGTGTGTGTGTGTATGTGTGCGTGCATGTGTGTGTGTTCACAGCACCCCACAGTGAAAATCTGGAGAGATGTCCTCTCAGCTTGGCCGCTGGCCTTGGTGCTGATCACTAGATCAGCGCCTCTCTGCTGCTGAGTGATGTAGGGGACTTGTCTTCACTCTTGCCCTCCAGAAGCAGCCTTTCATTAGCCCCAAGCCACACAGCCTGAAGTTACACACACACAATAGAATATAACAAAACACACCAATCCAGACTTCTCTATTGCTGGCAAGTCCCACAATGTTCTTTGCCATCTGGTTGATGTGTTTTGGTGCCAGAAAGTTTTTTCCCACTGGTGAAAAGATCACAGTCCTATCACTCTATTTTAAAGCATGGTGGTATAGTGTTGACTAAAGTATTATGACTAATTACATTAAGATTATTATTAGAATAGTCTAGAATACTAACAAACCAGCCTAAGAAAAAGAGATGGGTTTATCACAGTAGTACACAGGTTGAATTTGGTTAGAGTCATAAAAGAGCACTGATAGCATCTGCATAATTGATGCACCTAATCATTACACAAAGAGAGAGAGAGAGTTCTAGAAGCTGGAGTGCTGCTAGACTGCATAGCAGACAGTACCGGATCCCCTGCCATAATCTCTTCTCATCTCCTAGCATCTCTCGACAGGCATTTGACTTCCTTTATCCAGGAATGGACCACATGTTGGTATATAGCCCACATAGGACTGCCCCCAGCCAATCAAAAAAAAGATCTCATGCTGACAGAAGTTTAATGACCGTCATTCACATTTCTAGAAGTGCAGCAGGTATCAGGGTGTCATGGCCAGCATCTTCCAGATGGCAGGGCCTCCGTCAGATGTGTGTGGGAGGAAGCGGGACTTCACATCCAGCTCCTGGTGAAAGCAGGGAGTCTGCAGCAAACGCCTGAGTGATTCCTCACAACACACCTGTCAGAAGACACCCAGGACATCGACATTCCCTGAGTTATGCAACAACATACCTGCTCTCCAAAACTCATTAATAAGTCTGGTATCTGTAGTCTGTGCAGTTACCAGACCTCAATGCTTTTTCACCCTAAACAGAGATTGTTTACTCTGGAGGGAGCCAATGGTGTGAGAGCTCTGCACTGAGCAGCGAATGGGAAGAGGGAACGATGCGTCCTCGAGCTGAGCTCAAAGCGCTTTAGCGTCTCCATTGAGTGCAGGTTTCCTTGGCCTGTTCACTCACTGAGGTGATCACTCTGCCCTTGCATGACCAATCAGCTCACGGTAGTGCCCAGGTTGGTGGGAGGCAGACGAATGTGTCCGGCATAGCGGGGTTCACATCTAACGAGGAAAGAATCGGCATTGAAACTGCCAAAGGGGAAAGCAGTCTGCAGAGATGGGGGACCATTGCATCGGTCAGCCATGTTTACAGCTGTCAGTGAAGGGCCAAACCCCTCATGGACTCGTGGGTTGTGTTGGAGCAGGGAAAATACTGACCTGTTCAGGCTTCTGGCCTTCTAAGACTTGGGAGCAACAAAAAGAATTTGCTAGTATTGCAGCAAACACCAGATTGTCACTGTAATGAGCTTATTCGTGCCTGTGGTAAGATGATGAAAATGGCTTCACAGGGAGAATATGGAATCATATAAAGCAACCAAACAGAAAGCACGCATCATTTGACAAACCCTACAGAAGGAATATTTAAATACATAAGGACATTATTTAATGTAATACAAGAGTAATACAAACCAAACTTCTCTCACTCTCTTGCTTACTCTCTCTGCCTCTTACTTTCTCTCACTCACTCTTTCTCTGTCTCTCACTCTCTTTGTCTCTTTTTTTCTCACTCTCTATTTCTCACTCTGTTTCTCTCACTCTATCTTTATCTCTCTCTCTCTCTCACTAGTTTCCTCCTAATTTGTTTCTTTAAAGTGGAATCTCTCTACTTGTGATGCTGGGTCTGAGGACTCTTCAGGACGTGGGCCTGTGGCTGAGGGCCCTTCAGGACATAGGGCTGGGTCTGAGGACTCTTCAGGACGTGGGCCTGTGGCTGAGGGCCCTTCAGGACATAGGGCTGGGTCTGAGGACTCTTCAGGACGTGGGCCTGTGGCTGAGGGCCCTTCAGGACGTGGGCCTGTGCCTTAAGGCCCCTCAGGACATGGGGCTGGGTCTGAGGACTCTTCAGGACGTGGGCTTGTGCCTGATGGCCCTTCAGGACATGGGGCTGAGGTTTCTTCAGGACCGCCAACCAGGTGTGACAAATGGGGTAACCACAAAGGGGCTCCTTTTACATGCTGCTGTATTATAAGACCTACCAACATCTCACCTGCAGGTGTCACTAAGTCAAACTTTCTCACTGCCTCTGTATGAAGAAGCAAAAATGCTGCGTGCGTCATTTTGTTCTTTACCGCGGTAACAACAAGGTGCCCAACAGGTGTGGTCAGCCTAAAATCAGCCTAAAAACTAGTGCCTGTCCACATGCGTGAAACATACATGTACTGATCTTCGACCAGTAGTATTTTATTCCTATATAATAACTAGAATTAAATAGAACATAAATGTAGGCCTTATTGTGTTGGGGGTTGAATAAAAGTGCTTCAGTGTTTGTGTTTCTCTTTCTTTTCAGAGGTGTCTCAGGGCTACGTGGAGGAGGATTTACACTGTGTGTCATAAGTGAGTAATTTCTTAAGCTTCTCTCTCAAAGCTCTTCCTCCTTTTAAAGGACACACTTATTAGTGTCAATGGAAATTCTTTAATTGAAGCTTGCATGTGTGTGTGCTGTGATTACAAAACCACTGCTTGAGAGAGAGAAAGAGAGAGAGAGTGAACAAGTGTTCACTGCACAGTGCTTCATGGAGTTCATAGCTGGTCTCTGAGCCCAGTAAATGTCATATGAGCACGCCACATTCACAGGAGTACGTTTGATCTTCCATACGCACATCTGGCTTTACATTAGTCATTAAGCTCCAAGGAGTCTCGTTGGCAGAGAATGAATGATCGGACTCATGAATGATCGGACTCTTCTGTCCTAACCACGATTTACAACAGGCCCCTCTGAATCAAACACGTGTGCTGTGGTTTGAGTTTCAACCACCCTCAGTCTTTAACTAGAGTAAGTTTTTAAGGTTCAGTTTAAAACTTACAATTGGTTCATTTTTCAAAACATTTCTCCCAGAGTGAAAGTCTAATTCAAAACCCAAAGGAGTTCACATCACTGACTTACTATACCTGCTTGCCAGGGAACACACAGATGCCATCAGCGGATGCGCTGATGCCGACTCCTACCTGAGGCCCAACATCCACACTGGAGGGGCTGCTCAGCCTTGAAATAAGAACTATAAATATGGACTGCTACTAGCTGGGCCACCCAATGGAGGATAGGTGCCATTTTGAGTCTTGGTCCTCCCAAGGTTTCTTCCTAATCCCCATCTAGGGAGCTTTTCCTTGCCCCTGTCGCCCCTGGCTTGCTCAGTAAAGCTGCTTTGTGACAACATGTGTTGTAAAAAAAACACTGCATAAATAAAATTGACTTGACTTTTTTTTAAAACATTCAAATCCAGGAATGGACCTGCCCCCTCGTATTTAATGGTAATGGTCAAAAATAGATTTGCTCCTCAAGCCCTTCGGTGTTCGAGAAGGGCAAGACATGACCCATCGTCCTTAAGATTCATGGAAAACAAGCCTCAAGACTTTTCTCCATCCTGGCACCTAGCTGGCTGAATGAACTGCCACTTGTTGCCTGAACAGAGTTCCTCACTGTCCTCAAACACCGACTGAAGACTCACCTCTTAGAAAAGCACTTGAATGTATCCTAGTCATGCATTATAGGAGGTTATATTTGCAGTTGGACTGCCTTCTTCAGTAGTAGCAATTGAATTGTCATACATTTTATGCATTTTATTAAACCAAGATTCTATTTTCTTTCAGAATCTTGATTTAATTGTATTTTTGGACTTTGTGTTAGTACTTTACTGAGTAGACAACTATGCACTTTTAATAGTTGCTCTGGATAAGTACTAAAATAAATAAATGAAATAAATGTAAACATAAATGTGAATGTAAACACAAATGCAAATGTATATGTAAATGAGTGTGATACTAAAACGCAAGGAAGTGTGTGTGGTAATCAGGGCAGCTGATGCTAAGCACACGACTACTTTTGACTTTGCCTATTAATTCGAGATGCCCTGGGGGAATGCTGGGGATAGATGGTGACGTTAGACCCGGGTGGCAGGCGTGGGAGGGGCCCACCGGCTCGTGGAAGTGGGTCCTTCCTGTGGCGTGCTGGCAGCCGTGCATGGACGGCTTCTCGCGCTACTGCCCGGAGATGCGATGCTAATTACGCTCTCCGCGGGAGCGGCCTATTTGTGGAAGCCTTTTGGCTTTACATAAGCACGGGGCGTTCGCGGTGCTTACAGCGGCCACTGTCGCACCTCTTTACCTCACGCCGAGGCTGGCCGGAGCCGGCCAATCACGGCTGCAGGTGCGCTCTGACATCACAATCACGTGACAATAAGCGGCGAGGTTAAACCCGGAGTCCAGCGGCGAGATACGTCTGATCTATTTCAGGCGTTTAGAGACGGGGTCAGGGAGGTTGTTCTTGGACATGAAAATTGTGAGGTTTCAACAATTCCATCTAACAGAAAGAATGTCACATCTAATTGATCTTCTGTGTACAACTGATGCATCTAACCTATAGCAATATAGTCGTAGGGGCCCATTAAGACCAAGATGCTGTAGCACCTAAACTGTAGAATTCTCTCCCTCTCTCTGTAAAACTATACTTGTCTCTCCTACTTTAACTCTCCTCTGAAGACCTTCAATTTTCAATAACACCATCTTTAAACAATGTATATAGAAATAAACTTATTTATGTAGTACCTCTCTCAAACCCAAGGCTACATTGTAAAGCAGTCTTGGGTTTGTCAAAGGTACTATCTAAATAAAACCTCTTTTTAATTTTAATGTAAAAGACCAGGGTGACTATAGCAAAGCTGCAGGAATTGTTATTTCACATTTCTGTCTCCAGCACATTAGGTCATTACGATGTCAGGCTGGCTCATCTTCCTGGAGCTGTTCTGTGCCGGAGCCGTCCCCCCCGTTACTTGTCACCTATCACCAGAAAGGGGCTCGCCAAGCAGGAGCAGCCCATTAGCATCTGTGGTGGCATCGGCTGCGGTAAGGTCGCGACTCAGCGTGCAGCGGCAACGTTCAAGCCTCTCGCTGACGCTCTTGCCCTCGCATCCCAGACGGGAAGGGGGGGGCTACGTTGAGAGGCTGGCGAGGTTGGTGGAGCAGAGCACGGCGGTGTGATGCGACACAGGGGGGAGGTGACATGAGTGAGAGCGTTTGCATTTCAACAAAGTGGGGCGGGGCTTAAAATAAGGAGGCAAAGGGCTATGGGGGAGGGGAGAGGGGGCATGCTCACGACAGAATCAAAGAGGAGCAATGAACAGACGATTATTGAAGAGGAAGAGAGAGGGGAAGAAAGATGCAGAGGTGAACAGACAGTGGCAGAGGGAAAGAGAGAGCAAGAGACACAACCAGGATAGGAAAGAAGAAGAAAAAGATGAAGGCCACATTGGAGGAGAAACCATCCTTCACTCAGGCTGCAGGCTGTTCTACAGCTGTCTGTGTGGCTCCGGCCCCATGAGAGCACTGCTGAACAGGGAGGCTTTTACTCTAATTAAACTACCAAGTTTAATTACCATTCCGACGACTTGGAGCCCAGGGATTACGAACCCAGACTGACGTGAACTACTGTGCCTGCGCTCACAGGAAGCAGCCTCAGTACCTTAGTGCAGTAAATGGCTTGTCATACGTCTTGCTTCAAGAACTAAAGCAGGTTCCCAGGCAACTTAGCGCTCTGTGTGTGTGTGTGTGTGTGTGTGTGTGTGTGTGCATGCGCACATTCCCTCAGATGTGTGTGAATTCTGCCAAACAGTGGTCTCGCAAACAGCATCAGCACTGTAATCTAGCCTTGCCTCTCACTCTCACAGATGGCCTTCAAGAGATCTGGGCATCAGCACACTGCATTGTGCTAATCCAACTAGAACTCTCAGGACCAAAAATACACACAGCAAATGACATCAAGCTCATTTCAAGTGGACGGTTAATTACCACGGACTGTTCTGGTCTGGAGATGGACTCGGGATAGATCTGTGGGGCAGAAATCTTAATAAGGTTGGAAAATCGAGGATTGCTTCATTCACTGGCTTGCATTGCTGAGGATTTTGCCTGATTAGCAAAGGCTTATGAGAGGACATTTTGTCCCAGATAAGAATTCCCAATTAACTTAATTTGGTTGCATAACTAATACTGATAAGTTCAAAATACACAAATAAATTTAAGCAGGACAGTTCAGAAGATTATGCATAAATATTTTGAGCAAATTGGAATTGGGCTCTCCACTGGACCGGTTATGGAATTTTGTTTTTATAATAGTCTTGGTTACAGGTCACTAGGAGATCTAATACAATTTCACAGTGGACTTGGCTGGAGTCTGATTGCTAGCCTACACTGGGTTGAGAATAGACCTTGTTATAACTCACAGTACCCTAACAAGATACGAGCAAATGCACAGGCACCCTGACACGAGCAAAAATGCCCGGCCGATCATTCTCACCCCAGGACCAAGGCACGAGCAGATCGACAGCGAGATAAAGGCGACCCAGACACATGAGCCGATCGATGGAGCTGACCCACAGGGCTGACATTCTCCACCTCAGCTCCTGACTCCATATTTCCGGGTAATTTTTTTTTTTTTTTTCCCCCACTCAAACTCAGAAGCATCACCAGAGGGCAGAATTCACATTTGCTCTGAGCTTCGAACCTATGGGTGTCCAGACAACCACATATTGGGTGACATATTGGCTACCTGCTCTGCAAAAGCAGGACTGGGTGTCTTCTTGGTTTTGCAACAAAACCACAAGCTATGCTAAAGAATCGTTGTCAATGAACATGTTGGCTGAGTGGGCGTCAGAGTTTATAGATTGTACGCCTTGTCAAGGCCTCGTGGATGAGTGTGGTCTACTGTAATGAGGAAGGCCTTAAGAGAAACTGATCCTAGATCAGTAAGAACAAGGAAGGAATCATTAAAGCCTGATATCGTTATCAGTGTGCTTACCACTTTTCTTATTCTTCTGAACTTTTGCCCTTTGTGTGAGAAGTATTAAATGTTTCTATAAAATGATCCTTGATCAGTTTTAGAGGCCAACTGCAACTGGTATAGTCACATTATATTATAGTCACTCCAAATAGAGGAGAACGGAATGTCTACATGTGCTACATGTGAACGACTGAACAAAATACGCTGTTCTGTACACTAAGCGATCGACTGGAAGCACGAACCTGACCAAATATCGCCATCTACTGGAACCGTTTAGCAGTTGCAGCATACTTAGCATGTAATTACCGCACCAATATTTTGACTAAAGTATATTTACATGTGATGTAATCTTAACATAGATTGTTACCATATATATGTTTGTTCTATATCATTTGTCAGATTTATCATACACTGTAGTGAATAAATGCTTCACAATCAGCTGTGAAGTTAAAAGCATGATAATTGTTTGCTACAGAGTTATTTCTGGTGTAACGCTTTACCAGGCAGGCGGGACGCAAGTGCGCGAGATGAAAGACTATTTCTGAAACTAAACTAATAAACGACACGACACAAAAGTCAGGCAGAGGGAAAACAAACACAACACCAGAAATAACTAACAGTAACTAATGAAACTACGACAGAGAACAGAAACGATACCTACGATAAAAGACACGTACAACAACGATATAAACTGAATACCAGGAACACTAGCGGGGTTAACAATGAACAAACACGCAGACAAAAACCAGCAACTCGGATACAGGACTAACGGGGAAAACTAGGAATACACAGGAAGTACACATGAGACAGGGCAACAGGGAAATAAAACATACCAAAACGCGAACTCGAGCAGAATGTAGCAACGACAAACATTGACCGAGACGAAGGGAAGAAACTGAGGGGATTAAATACAGACACAAGACACAGGTGGTACAGATAATCACAGGGGCAGGGGCACAAGGTACAGGGGCGTGACAGACAACGGGGAAACCATAGAAACAAGGCGGGACTAGGGTAAATGACACTAGACAAGGGCGGAGGGCGGAGCTATACGTAACATTAAGTATGATAATAGTAGAAATTTTTAATTTTCATCACTTTGATGAGAGTGAACTGAAGAGCTGAGTGATTATGTTTAAAAATAAACATTTAATAAAACTGCTCTTTTTACATTCACAACATATTTAAATGAACTAAGATCAAGGGCTTTGGTGAGGATCTCTGATTATTCCATTTTGTGTGTGTGTATACAGACATCAAGGAACTGATCTACTGAGATATTAAAAGGAATCAAAGATTCTTTTTGAACGAGACAGTAAATTAATAAAATCCGTGCTCTGAACAGACTACCAAAGCACATATCAAGTATGGATTCAATTACAATAAGAGCACTAAATGGGGAAAAGCAACATTTTATTACATATATTCGGTGGCTAATTCCCTGAACAACATGGACAATGGCAATAAACAACACACAATGTATTTTTCAATAAATACTTAAATAATAAACATCAAAGTGTTCAAAACTCCATGGGGCATCTTCCCAGGGGAAAAAAAGTTGAGGTAAAGGAGACGTCCGGGTGGGATGTATGAAATGGTGTATGACGGAAGACTTTAACGGGAAATGCATTACCACGAACAGAATGGAAATATAATAGTCAAAAACGTTGGTTATCAAAGCTAATGTTGTGTGCATGTGTGTTTGGTTGTGATTGGGTGAGCGGACGAGAGAATGGGGATGTGGGGTGGCATCCAATCACTATTAAACTTTTACTGGTATGGATTGTCTCTAAATGCACGCACTAAGTTAAGAATACGTATTTCCAGGAGAGATCATAATCCTAATTTATGTTGCACATGTTTTTGTTTCCCAAGTTTTTAATATGGGACGTAAGATTATTTAATTATCCATGTTGACCTCCCGTTCACTTATAGCCTATAATAAACATATGGCAAACAACCGAAAGAATATACAATACTTATACTTATTTAACTCACTTCGGACCAAAATCTCATTTGTTGTCTAAATGGAATTCGAAAAAGCTGTTTTCACTGAAATCGTATAACTTAGGTACGAGTGTAAAATTCCTCCACGCGTTATTTTGAGAGTAAGCGGAGTATCCCTTAGCTCGCGCAGCCGTGCTGAAGAGTAGACTAGACGCTCTGGAACAGTTGTAAATAACGCGCACCTTGACCCCGAACAGCGGGATCTGTCATTCTGAGCGTTACTGATCGGGATCTGTGTCGGGCAACCGTCATCTCACTCTCGCACACCGTGGACTTGGCGTCGAAGTGGCGTGTCGCGCTGTTGGTTTGGATAGCGTTCGTTGCTTTCTCCGAATCGTATACTAAGCAATTAAGGTAGGCAATTAAGATATTGTACGTCGGTAATAGCATGACTTCTATGCATGTTTGTAACGGATGTAATGAAAACATTTGCGGATAGCCCTTATGGTAAAAGTATATAGTTATACAAATAAAAAACATTTTTGAATCTGGTTCTAATTATCTTTTGATTATTTCAACATGACCACCATATATAGAGTTAATTAATTGTCTAAAGTAGGCTCCCTAACTAATTCAGTTAAAAGATTTTCGTGTAGTGCAAAACTTTGTCAACTTTATGGAAGTGCTACTACTTAAATCTCCGAGTCGTGATAAATCGGTCAATTGCCAGTTGACAGAATGGCGACAGTACGCACCCTGGGCAGCTGCCCTATTGACAATTGCTCGGCACGCTGGATGAAATGAATTGATAGTACAGGCGAGATCCAGTCTTCAGGAAAATTTACGCCTCAGTCTAAACGGTGTTGACAACAATCTGACAGGGCCATAAAAGAGGCCTTACAGGACTGTACCTTCTAGGTTACGGTGGCAAAAATAGAACGGGCTTAAACACGAGACGCACAGGTTGCAACGTGTTTCAGTGCCTCAAACTCCGCGTGGTAGGGAAGACGATACGAGTACACTGGGTAAAAACAGGGTAACAGAAGCGGGTTCCTATGACAGCGATAATTAAACATTACGACCATGTAGTCATAGTCTAACGAACGTCAATTTATACAAGACCAAAATTTACAACCCTGCGCAAGGTGAGGATAACTGCCATTCATTTCCTAGTGCTGTGTTGTATATAACTTGTCTTCAGTGTGAAATCCTGTACGTGCCAGGGCTCTATCTATCTGGTCATTAATCAGCGATTCATTGTAATCACGACTTTATTAATAAGTATTTTAAAACTCTGTACTTTTTAAATTACATATGAACGTTGCCATCAACTCTTATAAAGACGCGATATTTGAGTTTTTTCAGCACTTTAATCCAAATGCAACACTCTTCAGATCGTTTCTTCTTTGGAAGACATATATAAAATAGCCTAATACAATATGTTTAATATTCCATTGCAGTCATCTGCATTATTTGAAACATAAAATGAGAAACCTTTGAAATACTTTCTGTGTCTCATTTTACCAGATTTTATGATTCCATTGTCAATCACTCAATTTACAAGA